>OY992537.1:152558266-152768326 GCA_963921195.1 Pegoplata infirma | reverse complement strand
AATCTTTACTAAACCACGTTTCCTGAACAGCAATAACACTTGGTAGCCGCGGTAACCTACTAACAAGGGCTTTGAACTTATTAAATTTGTCTATAGAAGAGATACTTCTTATGTTTTTTTTTATTTTTTTTTTATTTTATTTATTTAGTCTATGGATTAAATCCTTACAGACTTAAAAAATTTTAACCAAAAATTATTTACAAAATTATATAACAGCAAAAAAACATAATTAAATATTTAAATATAGTATTATTTTACGTTTTACAACATCAATATTTAAAGAAAAATCAATGCAATTATATAAATCATTAAAGTCTTTACATATTCTTCGTAATGGGTCAGCATTAGCGTAGTTACTACGGTGAAACTGCAGTGATAAAGGACGAAAGTAACGAGTTGGACGTTGAGGAACATTGAATGTTATGTTATTAATCAAAAATTCCGAATTGACTTCACCATTAATTAAATTAAGTAGAAAATATACGTTTAATTAATATCTGTTAACAGATATTATTGTAACATATGAACTTGAAAAGTTGTTAACATAACTACCAAAAGATTTTAAATTTAAAAAATAGAAAAAATGTTTCAGAATCTGAGAATTTTTCTATAGAAAAAATGCCTCAGAATCTGAGAATTTTTCTATAGAAAAAATGTCCCAGAATCTGAGAATTTTTCTATAGAAAAAATGTTTCAGAATCTGAGAATTTTTCTATAGACAAAATGTCTCAGAATTTCAGAATTTTTCTATAGAAAAAATGTCTCGGAATCTGAAAAAAATTTTTATAGAATAAATTTCTCAGAATCTGAGAATTTTTCTATAGAAAAAATGTCTCAGAATCTGAGAATTTTTCTATAGAAAAAATCTCTCAGAGTCTGAGAATTTTTCTATAGAAAAATTGTCTCTGAATCTGAGAATTTTTCTATAAAAAAAATGTCTCAGAATCTGAGAATTTTTCTATAGTCTCAGAATCTGAGAATTTGTCTATAGACAAAATGTCTCAGAATCTGAGAATTTTTCTATAGAAAAAATTTCTCAGAATCTGAGAATTTTTCTATAGAAAAAATGTCTCAGAATTTAAGAATTTTTCTATAGAAAAAATGTCTCAGAATCTGAGAATTTTTCTATAGAAAAAATGTTTCAAGAGTCTGAGAATTTTTCTATAGAAAAAATGTCTCAGAATCTGAGAATTTTTCTATAGAAAAAATGTCTCAGAATCTGAGAATTTTTCTACAGAAAAAATGTCTCAGAATCTGAGAATTTTTCTATAGAAAAAATGTCTCACAGTCTGAGAATTTTTCTATAGAAAAAATGTCTCAGAATCTGAGAATTTTTCTATAGAAAAAATTTCTCAGAATCTGAGAATTTTTCAATAGAAAAAAATGTCTCAGAATCTGAGAATTTTTCTATAGAAAAAATGTCTCAGAATCTGAGAATTTTTTTACAAGAAAAAATGTCTCAGAATGTAAAAATTTTTCTATAGAAAAAATGTCTCAGAATCTGAGAATTTTTCTACCCGAGTAAAAAAATTGATATGACGCAATATATAATTTAATATGAGCTCGTGTCTATTTTGATACAATTTTATACGAAAAATGGTTTCATAAGATTTGATCGAATATTATCTAATAACTAGTTGAATAGCCTGTCCCTGCCAGGCGGAACACCCAATCACTTTTCTCAATAATTCAAATTTTTTTCCAAACTTTATAAAAAACTTACGTTTGTGCTTCAAAAATTTAATATTGCTAGATTGATTTATATCAATATATTTCCCAAACTGGAGAAAAGTTTTATGAGTAGGTCCATTCGATTACTTTTTTGTAGTAAAAGTAGTAAAAGGGAAACATTTTGAAAATTTACTCATTGAGAGAAAAAACCAAAAAAGTAAAAAAATGAAAAGTAGTAAAATCCCGAGTAAAAAAATTGATATGACACAATATATAATTTAATATGGGTTCGTGTATATTTTGATATAATCTTATACGAAAAATGGTTTCATAAGATTTGATCGAATAATATCTAATAATATCAGTTTATATAACTTTATATCGACTTTGATACGAGTTTTGGTCTAATCCAATAATATAAAATTATATCCAATTATATTAAAATTTATACAATTTTATAAATCGGATGTTTTTTTTAGTTTTAAATAAAAAGTTGAAAAATTAAAATAATAAAAATAAGTTGTTCTTTGAAAAAAACTTAGAAAAATTTCAAAAAATGGAGTCGTGTTAAATTTTATATAAAACACTTAGAAAATATTTTCAAAAAAATTTGTCCTTGGAAAAAACTTAGAAAAATTTGAAAAAATGGAGTTATATAAAATTTTATATAAAACACTTAGAAAATATTTACGATAAAAAAAAAATTCCTTGAAAAAAACTTAGAAAAATTTAAAAAATGGAGTCATATAAAATTTTATATAAAACACTTAGAAAATTTTCGTGATCAAAAAGTTGGGCTTGAAAAAAATAAAAAAATATGGTGTCATATAAAATTTTATATAAAACACTTTAAAAATGTTCGCGATAAAAACATGTGCTTGGAAAAAACTTAGAAAAATTAAAAAATAATGGAGGCATATAAAATTTTATATATAACACTTAGAAATTTGGAATTATACATGGGACCAGATGTTACAACATATAGTTATGTATGGCGATATCTTAAAATAATCGCACATCAAAATTTATTATATAAATTTATCTCGCAATACATAGTGTCATACATGATCATATATGAAATAATATGACTATATAAAAGTATATAAGATCATATTAAATTATTTTTACTCGGGATAATAGTAAAAATATATTTGTCATTTTATTTATTTTTTTATATTTTGTTATCTGAATATTAAATTTTAATAATCCTCAAAACTTTTTCCAATAAAAAATCATAAAAAAAATTCTGCTAACTTTGGGATCATGTTCTTTAGAGCAATCTTAACGTCTGCAAAGTTTAAAGAATTGTTCAATTACAAAAAACTTCGGAAAAATCTTAATAATCTAAAGATTGTTTTGAATATAAAAGCCGCATGAATCATATGACGAGGGGCATATCCAGGACTTTTTTTCGCAGGGGGCCCAAACATATTTTTTGTTTTAAATTTATAAGTGTATCTGCACATATTTTGGAATCTTTTGCCGTCGTCTTTCCCTTGGAGACAAACGTCTCAGATGCTGAGACATTTTTCATATACAAAAAAATCTCAGACTCTGAGACATTTTTCCTATAGAAAAAGTCTTAGATTTTGAGACATTTTTCCTATAGAAAAAGTCTCAGATTCTGACACATTTTTCCTATAGAAAAAGTCTCAGATTCTGAAACATTTTTCCTATAGAAAATCTCAGATTCTGAGACATTTTTCCTATAGAAAAAGTTTCAGATTCTGAGAAATTTTTTCTTTAGAAAATGTCTTAGATTCTGAGAAATTTTTCCTATAGAAAATGTCCAAGGTTCTGAAACATTTTTCTTTTAGAAAAAGCCTTAGATTCTGAGACATTTTTCCTATAGAAATAGTCTCAGATTCTGAGACATTTTTCCCATAGAAAAAGTCTCAGATTCTGAGACATTTTTCCTATAGAAAAAGTCTCAGATTCTGAGACATTTTTCCTATAGAAAAAGTCTCAGATTCTGAGACATTTTTCCTATAGAAAAAGTCTCAGATTCTGAGACATTTTTCCTATGGAAAAAGTCAGATTCTGAGACATTTTTCCTGTGGAAAAAGTCAGATTCTGAGACATTTTTCCTTTAGAAAAAGTCTCAGATTCTTAGACATTTTTCCTATAGAAAAAGTCTCAGATTGTGGAACATTTTTTCTATAGAAAAAGTCTCAGATTGTGAGACATTTTTTCTATAGAAAAAGTCTCAGATTGTGAGACTTTTTTTCTATAGAAAAGATCTCAGATTCTGAGACATTTTTCCTATAGAAAAAGTCTTAGATTCTGAGACATTTTTCCCATAGAAACAGTCTCAGATTCTGAGACGTTTTCCTTATAGAAAAAGTCTCAGATTCTGAGAAATTTTCCTTATAGAAAAAGCCTCAGATTCTGAGACATTTTTCCTATAGAAAAAGTATTTGCTACTGATCAGAACCTAAACAACATGTACTTTTTGCAAATACTCTCAGAATCCAAAGATTTTTCGCATTTTTTTTTATCTTTGATAAGTATACTTTCTATAGAAACAAACTTAAAAGACTGTTTTCAGAAGAAAAACTAAACTGAGGTAGTTTCTATAGAAACTACCTCAGTAGAAACATTCCACAGCATCTTTGAAATCTTGAGGATCTTAAAGAAAAAAAGGCCACAGCCGACGGGCAAATCAAGTGTCTCTGGTTCTAAAAAAATTATCCATATTCCTAAGAAATTCCACGTTCAGTTCATGTTCGTTTTGGGAAATATGCATCCCATTGCAATTTGATTGGGTTTTATGGTGTTTTTCATCTTTAATAACAAATTTGCAGACAAAAATTTATTTTATGTACAAACAATTTTTTTTTTTTTAATAAACAAAAATAAAATTTTGTCAATAATTTTTTTTGACATAATTTTATTTTTACTCATTGAAATTTTGCCGGTAAATTGTAGTAAAATTTTAGTAAAAGAGAAATACGTTTTCTCTTAAATTGATTACTACATTTATTATTTTTATGTGTACTCGAACGGATTTTGAGCAAATATAGTAAATTGAGTAAATAAAAGTAAATTGTAGTAGGTAATCGAATGGAGCTAGTATAAAAGGTTTTATTGATAAAATTTTAGAACTGTCAAAATCAAATTGTACTCTAGACTTCCACTGTGTTTTCTTCATCCCACCTTAAGAGTTTCTTTGTAAAAGTTGATGCTGTGTTTAGTCTTCTGACTTTCATTTTTTTTCGTCTTATCCCTGTAAACAAAGATTTTTTAATAAAATATTAACCAAATAAGGTATTTACAACTTACCAAACATATTTTAAAACAGCAAAATATTAAATTTCCTCCAAATTTATTTATTAATTTTTAAAAATAATATAACAATTGAAAAATTTTCGTTTTGGCAGTTTTCCTTGTTTCAAAATTTATGATTGTCAACTTAAAATAAAAAGAACTTAAAAAAACAGGGTAACTAAAAATAATTATTTTTAACTTAAGGTACCTACAGGCGACGCAATATTATGTACAATATTCAATTATATTGATCGTGTGTGGGTAAGATTGACCATTGTACAATACAGAAATTAGTGTTTCTGTATTTCTTGTTGGGAATGTGTTTGCGTATTTCCATCGGCATAGTTCAGTATAGAAGACTAACGTACCGTTCGTTAGTGTTTTTTTTTTCGAACCCAGCTTAAAACAAAACCCTTTTTTGAAGTGGAATATCTATGTGGCATTCCAATAGCATGCTCACTAGGGATATAACCATTTGCATATTTTTGAAAATATCAAAAAGGGCCTATCATAGTGAGAAAGTACATAGAAAATCAATAAGAAATGCGTCCTCTTTTTTTCGCGAATGTTAAAAAAGGTTCGGCACCGATCGCGATGAAGTTTTTGCTAATATTTTTTTTCAAATATTTATTCAACCCATGTTTCAAATGTTAAAAACCATACTGCTAATTTTTCTAGTTTTATTTTTGTTGTAAAACGACAAAAATCAAAATAACGTTGAAAGGGACGGATTCCCACCATAAAACATACAAAAATTAAAATTTGAGGTGTTTTAGAAATTGCAATCGGTGCCGAAGGTTTTTGGACCAAAATGGCCCCGGATACCGTTTTTTGTTATCAGTATAACATTGCCCATACCGTTATGATAGGTTCTTATTTTGGTTATACCCCTAATGCTCACATACGTAAGGACCCTAGTTTGAAAACAAAAAAAAGTTAAACTGCCTACTACTCTTACTCTTACGGTTATAGGGTAAGAGTAAGAGTAAGTAAGAGCAAAAGGAAAAAACCCTAAATGAATTCAATAACTACATAAAAATATTTGTTTTAAGTTTTAAAATTTATGGTCCAAATTTTTTTTTTTAATTTATATGAAATATCAGATTATATAATTTTTAATATAATTTGATAAAATTTTACAAATCCACATTAGACCAAAATTCGGATCTAATTAACTCTAACAATATCAAATATGATATTATTAGAAAATTTTAGATAATTTCTGATACAGCCAATTTTGAGAGCAGATTAGATCAATTAAGAGCTGTTACCAGATCAGAGCTTTGAAGCATTTCATTCTTTAATTCTATTTGGCATTCTGAATGAAAATTTAGTGATTGCATTCCCCAATCACATTTTAGCGAATTGAATGAATTCACTTTAGTCTCATTCGATATTTATAAATAGCGAATGCGTTCGTTTTATTTTTCATTCGACTTTCAAAAATCGAATGCATTCGATTTTTTTTTTCATTCGACTTTTAAAAATCGAATGCATTCACTTGCGAATGCAATCGATTTTCTTTTCATTCAATTTGAAAAATTGAATGGCTTATTCATTCATTGCATAAAAAACTAGCCAAGATAGAGCAAAACGGAGCCAATTTTTTGTCCATAGTAACGCCAACACTCTTCACACTTTTTATCGTGTAGGCACTTGATCATGCATTCGATCTAAATCGAATGAACAAGAAATCGAATGCATTCGTTTTTTTCCATTCAATCGAATGAATTCTAAGGACTGCATTCATTGCTGATTTATAAAATCGAATGCATTCACTGACTATGAAAATTGAATTGATTTTTTTGAGAATTCATTCGAAAATTATTTCATTCTTCGAAGCTCTGTACCAGATTAATTAAGATATAATTACTAGTGTCCGACCGAACGCACTTTTTCAGACCGAACCCGTACCCGAACCCGAACTTCGGTCAATTTTGCAAAGTTTAGCCGAACCCGAACCCGTACCCGAACTTTTTTTTATTTATTTTATAGTTACAAAATAAATATTTATAACTTTTGTATACTTAAAAAAGTGAAAAAATATAGCTCAAGACTATTTTTTTGGAAGAAAAATAATATTTCTTTTTAACAATAGCCCGATTTAAGGTGTAAAGTAGTTGCACTGGTAATATGGCTTAATTTTAAGACGATAAAAAGCAATATATACAAAAGTTCGGTGTTCGCCCAAAACTTGGCCGAACACCGAACAGTGGCCGAACGTCGCTTTTTGCCGAACTCCGTAACCGAACCCGAACGTTCGGTCGGACACTAATAATTACATAAAGGACCAGAGGGCCAATTCTGGTTCTGTGATAAATTTATCACTGAAAAAATAATGTCACTTTGCCTATTAGTTTTAAATGAAGTTTACTGACATATTTTTTCATTCACACATTTTTCACAGAACCAGAATCGACCCCCAGATTAATTTTTTTACTCGGGTCAACAATATTTATATTTATAAACGTATTCTTCCGATAAAATCGGATAACAATTGACAGAGTTGCGATAATTTTTCTAAAAAAGGAAATCAAGATTTTGCATGAAATTGGCGTTCGGACAACCCAGGCAAAAAAAAAAATGAAAAAAATAAGCGAACATACTGAGTGTTTGCCCCCCTGAATTCGAATTTGACCTTCAAATTGCGCTATCTTATTACGTTTTTGATATATCAATTTATGTTAAATATCTCAAAAACCTGACGCGATAGAGCAACTTAAAGGCCAAATTCGGATTCAGCGACCAAAAAACCTTATTTTATTTATTTATTTTATTGATGATCTAGCACAACAAGATAAATCTTATAAATGATAGTGCTAGTGAGTATAACATACACCTTAACAAGTAAAAAAGTTAAATTCGGCCTTGCCGAATGTAGCGATACCCTCCACAATTTCTAAAAGATTAATGCAAAAACTTTGTTTAAAGGAAAACCACTTTTGAAAAAAAAAAATTTTTGTGAAAAAAAATTTCCGCGAAAAAAAATTTGTTAAAAAAAAATCCGCGATTTTTTTATTTTTTTGTCTCAAAATATGTTGGTACTTGTTTAAATACCAATTGGTGTTCAATTATGTTCACCCGAGTAAAAATTTTCTGGTCTAATCATATATAATTTGATACAATCTTATATGAGTTAATATGCTTCCGTATAAATTTATATAAAATTGTATCTATCACTTTGATACGGTTGATCCACTTTATATGGTTAGATATTGCTCCATATATGATTAGATTCGTATTTTGGTTTTGCTTATCAAATTATATAAAAATTGATATTATAAGATCAATTTGATCTAATTAGATTTGACCAAATTCAGGATCAAATTGTATCAATTTTTATATTTTTTGATCTAAAGTAATACAATTAGACATTATTTGATACAACCATTTTACGGATCAAATTAGATCTATTCAGTAAAATTAGCATAATATTTTTACTAGGGCACATAAGTCAACCAGCAGCCGAATTAATGCATTTTGTATTTTTAGGTTATGTTGAATGTACTAAAATTTTTGAGGTGTCCATACATTTTTGTTCATAACTTTTGAACCGCTGAACCGATATCGCTCAAATGCAATACCAAACTTCTCAGGAGAACTTCCAATAAATATGTTAAGTTTCAGTCATCTCCGTGTAATATTTTGGCCGTGATCACCATTTCCACAGACAGACGGACATCGCTAGAATGTCTTAAAATCGATCGGGGATCATGAATATATATACTTTATGGGGTCCCAGACCGATATTTCGATGAGTTACAAACGGAATGACAAACTTATATATACCCTCTATCACTAGAGTGGAGGGTATAAAAAATATCGTTTTTTTTTTTGCCTGGGTTGTCTGAACGGTGATTTCCTGTAAAATCTTAATTTTCTTTTTAAGAAAAATTATCACAACTCTGTCAATTGTTATCTAATTTTTTCAGGACAAAACTCATCGTATTCAGAATTAAATTTTCTTCAAAAATACGTTTATAAATATCAAGGTTGTCAACCCGAGTAAAAATTTTTATATGATGCAATATATAATGATATATGACACAATATATATTAATACGCAATTTGATCCGAATAATGGTGGATGTTTTTGCATTAAAAAAGATCTACTTGTATAAAATATGATTTGATTTCATCCGAGTTTTGACCAGACATTGCCTTATATTGGTGGATCTAATTAGATCTAATTGCACAAAAACATATAAAATCCTGGTGTTTTTTGGTTTGGGTTGAGATACACCACAGGTCAACGATACATTCACCAAACATATAATTTTCAAAAACAAAAAAAATGTTTGGGTACGCTTCGAACCAGATAGGTGATATACATAACCCTAACAAGAAATGTTTAGGAACATTTTAAAAAGTTTCTTATACTTTGCCTAAAAAACTTAGAAAATTTTTGGTTAATTGTAAACATATATAGGTTTATATGGAATAGCATAAGCTATATATAATTTTAAGTTAAATTACCCGAGTAAAAAAAAGTTATATGACACAATATTTAATTATATATGAACAGATATGCTTTTATGTAATTCCATATTAATTTTGATCCGAAAATTGGCGGATCGAATATTATACGATTGTATCAAATTCTATTATTTTTGATAAAATAATATCAAATTTGATTAAGTTTGATCCCAAAAATGGGTCTATCTAATTGTATTACATCATATCTTTTCTGTTAAAATTAGATAAATTTTTATATAATTAGATGTAATCTGGTAATTTTTTTGGAATTTTAAACGTGAAATTAGAAATTATTTTATCAGATTGGATACATTATCAATTAGAAGAGTTTTTATTGTATTCTTCGGAATATTTTCGGGACTTAGCATATTATTTAAAATTTTTCAATTTTTTTTTTCTAAAATTATTATTTAAAAATTCCAAAAAATGTTTGTGTTTTTTAATTGTCCGGGACTTAGAAAATTTTGAAAATTTTTTTCGGGATATAATTATAAATAAAATCACATATCTTTTTATCTGCCATATCTAAAAATTGTCGACCTTATATGTCGTATCTTATTTCATATAGATCGGTACATAAATAGATATAAATATGTATGTCATCATATTAAAAAATAAGTAAAAATACAATGCTATATATAATCTTATATGTCCATATCAAAGTTCATGCATAACCATATATAAATATAAATAATTATATAATAGCATATATGATTATATCAGATCTTTTTTACTCGGGTATACAGAAAAAGAAATTTTGTATTGACCCTCATATAATTTTATATAATTATATCAACCGTACACCTTTTAATCCGAATCATGATTAAATTATATATTACTACATATGACTGCATTAAAAAAATTTAGAAAATATCATATCATATAATCATATATAATTTATTATGTTTGTATCAAGTTATATATTGTAATATATGTTTATTTTTACTCGGGAAACGAACTATTGCAGAAAAAAATCGATAAACTCGAAAAATTTTCAAAAAATAACAAAAAATTAGATGTTATAGAAAAAATTAGATGTTATAAGAAAGATATCTATTGTTTTTTTCTATAACATCTAATTTTTTGTTATTTTTTGAAAATTTTTCGAGTTTTTCGATTTTTTCTGCAATAGTTCGTTTGACAACCTTGATATTTATAAACGTATTTTTGAAGAAAATTTAATTCTGAATACGATGAGTTTTGTCCTGAAAAAATTAGATAACAATTGACAGAGTTGTGATAATTTTTCTTAAAAAGAAAATTAAGATTTTACAGGAAATCACCGTTCAGACAACCCAGGCAAAAAAAAAACCGATATTTTTTAAGGTTTTTTGGTCGCTGAATCCGAATTTGGCCTTTAAGTTGCTCTATCGCGTCAGGTTTTTGAGATATTTAACATAAATTGATATATCAAAAACTTCTCTATGGTCTAGATGTTATAGAAATTTGTTATAGTACAATTTGATGTTATAGTACAATTTGATTTTGACAGTTCTAAAATTTTATCAAAAAAACCTTTTATACTCATAAAACTTTTCTCCAGTTTGGGAAATATATTGATATAAATCAATCTAGCAATATTAAATTTTTGAAGCACAAACGTAAGTTTTTTATAAAGTTTGGTAAAAAATTTGAATTATTGAGAAAAGTGATTGGGTGTTCCGCCTGGCAGGGACAGGCTATTCAACTAGTTATTAGATAATATTCGATCAAATCTTATGAAACCATTTTTCGTATAAAATTGTATCAAAATAGACACGAGCTCATATTAAATTATATATTGCGTCATATCAATTTTTTTACTCGGGTAGAAAAATTCTCAGATTCTGAGACATTTTTTCTATAGAAAAATTTTTACATTCTGAGACATTTTTTCTTGTAAAAAAATTCTCAGATTCTGAGACATTTTTTCTCAGATTCTGAGACATTTTTTCTATTGAAAAATTCTCAGATTCTGAGAAATTTTTTCTATAGAAAAATTCTCAGATTCTGAGACATTTTTTCTATAGAAAAATTCTCAGATTCTGAGACATTTTTTCTATAGAAAAATTCTCAGACTCTGAGACATTTTTTCTATAGAAAAATTCTCAGATTCTGAGACATTTTTTCTGTAGAAAAATTCTCAGATTCTGAGACATTTTTTCTATAGAAAAATTCTCAGATTCTGAGACATTTTTTCTATAGAAAAATTCTCAGACTCTTGAAACATTTTTTCTATAGAAAAATTCTCAGATTCTGAGACATTTTTTCTATAGAAAAATTCTTAAATTCTGAGACATTTTTTCTATAGAAAAATTCTCAGATTCTGAGAAATTTTTTCTATAGAAAAATTCTCAGATTCTGAGACAATTTTTCTATAGAAAAATTCTCAGACTGAGAGATTTTTTCCATAGAAAAATTCTCAGATTCTGAGAAATTTTTTCTATAGAAAAATTCTCAGATTCTGAGACAATTTTTCTATAGAAAAATTCTCAGACTCTGAGAGATTTTTTCTATAGAAAAATTCTCAGATTCTGAGACATTTTTTCTATAGAAAAATTCTCAGATTCTGAGACATTTTTTCTATAGAAAAATTCTCAGATTCTGAGAAATCTATAAATTTTTTCTATAAATTTTTTTTTCAGATTCCGAGACATTTTTTATTCTATAAAAAAAATTTTCAGATTCTGAGACATTTTGTCTATAGACAAATTCTCAGATTCTGAGACTATAGAAAAATTTTCAGATTCTGAGACATTTTTTCTATAGAAAAATTCTCAGATTCTGAGACATTTTTTCTATAGAAAAATTCTCAGATTCAGAGACATATAGAAAAATTCTCAGATTCTGAGACAATTTTTCTATTGAAAAATTCTCAGACTCTGAGAGATTTTTTCTATAGAAAAATTCTCAGATTCTGAGACATTTTTTCTATAAAAAAATTCTCAGATTCTGAGAAATTTATTCTATAAAATTTTTTTTCAGATTCCGAGACATTTTTTCTATAGAAAAATTCTCAAATTCTGAGACATTTTGTCTATAGAAAAATTCTCAGATTCTGAAACATTTTTTCTATAGAAAAATTCTCAGATTCTGAGACATTTTTTCTATAGAAAAATTCTCAGATTCTGAGGCATTTTTTCTATAGAAAAATTCTCAGATTCTGAAACATTTTTTCTATAGAAAAATTCTCAGATTCTGAGACATTTTTTCTATAGAAAAATTCTCAGATTCTGAGACATTTTTTCCATAGAAAAATTCTCAGATTCTAAGACATTTTTTCTATAGAAAAATTCTCAGATTCTGAGACATTTTTTCTATAGAAAAATTCTCAGATTCTGAGACATTTTTTCTATAGAAAAACTCTCAGATTCTGAGACATTTTTTCTATAGAAAAATTCTCAGATTCTGAGACATTTTTTTCTATAGAAAAATTCTCAGATTCTGAGACATTTTTTCTATAGAAAAATTCTCAGATTCTGAAACATTTTTTCTATAGAAAAATTCTCAGATTCTGACACATTTTTTCTATAGAAAAATTCTCAGATTCTGAGACATTTTTTCAATAGAAAAATTCTCCGATTCTGAGACATTTTGTCTATAGAAAAATTCTCAGATTCTGAGATATTTTTTCCATAGAAAAATTTTTAGATTCTGAGACATTTTTTCTTTAGAAAAATTCTCTGATTCTGAGACATTTTTTCTATAGAAAAGATTCTGAGACATTTTTCTATAGAAAAATTTTTAGATTCTGAGACATTTTTTCTTTAGAAAAATTCTCAGATTCTGAGACATTTTTTCTATAGAAAAATTCTCAGATTCTAAGACATTTTTTCTATAGAAAAATTCTCAGATTCAGAGACATTTTTTCTATAAAAAAATTCTCAGATTCTGAGAAATTTTTTCTATAGAAAAATTCTCAGATTCTGAGACATTTTTTCTATAGAAAAATTCTCAGACTCTGAGGATTTTTTCTATAGAAAAATTCTCAGATTTTGAGACATTTTTTCTATAGAAAAATTCTGAGATTCTGAGAAATTTTTTTCTATAGAAAAATTCTCAGATTCTGAAACATTTTTTCTATAGAAAAATTCTCAGATTCTGAGACATTTTTTCTATAGAAAAATTCTCAGATTCTGAGACATTTTTTCAATAGAAAAATTCTCCGATTCTGAGACATTTTGTCTATAGAAAAATTCTCAGATTCTGAGACATTTTTTCCATAGAAAAATTCTCAGATTCTGAGACATTTTTTCTATAGAAAAATTTTTACATTCTGAGACATTTTTTCTTGTAACAAAATTCTCAGATTCTGAGACATTTTTTCTATAGAAAAATTCTCAGATTCTGAAACATTTTTTCTATAGAAAAATTCTCAGATTCTGAGACGTTTTTTCTATTGAAAAATTCTCAGATTCTGAGACATTTTTTCTATAGAAAAACTCTCAGATTCTGAGACATTTTTTCTATAGAAAAACTCTCAGATTCTGAGACATTTTTTCTATAGAAAAATTCTCAGATTCTGAGACACATTTTTCTATAAGAAAAGTCTCAGGTTCAAAAACAGTTTTATCATATAAAAATTATTATAAACTAAATTAGTGTAGTATGACCTTTAAATAACTTAAATAAAATCTGTTAAAACTTTCAGGTCGTCTTTTATTTTAAATTAAAAAATATTTACCTTATTCTAATTAGCAAGCAACCAAAATACAGCAATTTCATAATTGTTATTAACTAAAAGGTAGTTAAATATAAAATTATTTATTTGATCGTTATATTTAGCTATTTTAAGTTGTTTTCAACTGTTCACATAGTTGTTTTCAGCTATTTTTTTAAATATGTCAAATATAAGTTGAAATCAACTACATATTGGTAATAATAACGACTTATGTAGTTGAATTTTATATTTTGGTTTATTTGTAGTTAACAGCAACTTAAGAAAATCAACTATATTTTAGTTAGTGGTAATTCACCTACAAAATAGTTGATATTTAAGTTGTAATCAATTTCAAAATTTTTTGGGTGCAGAATACCGAACGTTATGCTTGCGACTTGACGAACACAATCTTTACGATTATGTACTGTGCTATGTACACAAACAAAATAAAGTACTTTTAGTGTACTGTTTGCGTACTTATACCCATTTTACGCTATCACACTTTTCCATTATACACGTCGAAATTTACCACTTTCCAAAAGATTTTTACATTCTTTTTTGATGGAAACCTGGTCGTATCTAATAAGTGAACAATTTCTGTCAAATAATGATTAAAAAATATTTCCCTAACATGGTTAAATTACGCTCGTATAAAGGAAAAGTATAATAGTGGAAAGTGGGTACTAGCAGATTTTTTTTCAAAAACTTAAAATGGCGATATCTCGAAAACTAAGCAAGATAGAGCAAATCGGAGCATATTTGTGGTTCTAAGAATATCCATAGTATCGCCGGTCCTCTTCACATGTGTAGACTTCGTTTTGATCTATCTTGCTTAGTTTTCCAGATATCGCCATTTTATGTTTAAAACAAAAAATCTGCTAAGAACGGAAAAAGTACACTAAAAGTACTTTATTTTGTTTGTGATCGTTCAAAAACGTTTCTGTTTTTAGTGCAGTACATTATCGTAAAGTTTGAGTTCGTCAATTCGAAAGCATAACGTTCGGTATTTTGTTTGCGTACACGAACACAATCATTAAAAAAAAATGTTAGTGAATGAGTTCTTTGGAAAAACCCGTACGTTATATAACGTTCCGTTTAATTTATTAAATTTTACTTATTTATATATTTTGTAAAATACACCGTATTTGCCAGTGGCATACTTGGGACCTAAGCATTGAGGCATTAGTTTTTTTTTTCATATAAAATGCCAATGAAATAGCAGGCATTGGCATTGTTTTTCATACAAAAGTAATGCCAGGTCCCAAGTATGGCCAGTGGTCGGCATGCATTTCCCAATATTCGGCATGTGGTAATCCAATAGTCGGCATTACTTTTTCTGTTATGTTTGCACCTACAGGACTACTAAATTTTTAAATGTAGTAGTCAGAAGAAGTAGTCCCAATTGAATCTTTTCTGTTTGAAATTCAAAAATTCGATTTCAAGTTCGAAGATTCTATTTGAAATTAAAAGATTTTATTTGAAATTCAAATACTCAATTTGATATAATTTTATAATTTTAAAATTTAAAAAAGATTAATTGAAATTTGAAGATTTCAATTTAAATTCGAAAAAGATCAATCATAATTCGAAAAACATCAATTGAAATCGGAAAAATGTCAATTAAAAATTAATGACTTCAATTGAAATATGAAAAATATCAACGGAAATTCAAAGATTCTATTTCAAATTCGAGAAGGATTAAATGAAATTCAAAGTTCAGTTGAAACTCTGGACTCCAATTGGTCCTCGAAGAATATCGATTCAAATTTGAAGATTCCAGCTAGAATTCGAAGACTCCAATGGAAATTCGAAAAAAATTGCATTAAAATTTGTAAAACATCAATTGAAATTCAAAAAAAAAATAATTTAAAAGGATCAATTAAAATTTGTTAAATCTCAATTGAAACTCATAAGAAATTTGAAGATTTTAATTGAAATTCAAAAAAGATCGGTTTAAATTTGTAAAATATTAATTGAAATTCGAAAAATATCAAATTAAATTCAAAACAGATTAAATTAAATTCAAAACAGATCACTTGAAATTCGTAAAAGAGCTATTACAGTTTTCACAAATTTTTCGGAATTTAAATTGATAACTTACTAATTTTGATTGATATTTTTATACCCTCCAACTACAGTATGGGGGTATACTCACTTTGTCATTCCGTGTGTAACGCATCAAAATATCGGTCTAGGACCCCATAAAGTATATATATTTATGATCAGTGATCGATTCTAAGACATTCTAGTGATGTCCGTCCGTCCGTCTGTCCGTCCGTCTGTCCGTCTGTAGTTAACACGATGGAGTCCAAAATAAAAGAGCTAGACTCCCGACATTTGGCACGAATATGTCTTATATTCCTAGGCAGGTTAAGTTCGTAAATGAGCAAAATCGGACCAGGGGGGAAAAAGTTCCCCCTTGAAGAACTAAACCAACCTCTGAAAAATTCCATTTTTTACATGATTTTTTTGTGTTTTTGGTTAACAAATGCAACATTTTTATGCTACATGAAGTTAAAAGTCCTGCATTTGGACCCAAAGAATTAGAAACTGTCGTTTTTTTCGGTCCGCCCCCCTTTTATGGGCGTGGAATACATTTTTTTTTTAAATATTGATAAACTTGTATTTCTTTAGCGCAAAAAGCTTAAGAATTAATTTTTAAAAATATATTCGAGAGGAAATTTGCCCCCCTTCATTACCACTACTTACCCCCCCCCCCCAAAAAAAAAGAAAACGCCCGTGCAATTTTTTTTTTGCATGTTGGAGGGTATAAAATATTCGGCACAGCCGAATTTAACGCTCTTACTTGTTTTTAATTTTAATTGTTTATTTTCGAATTTAAATTAATCTTTTTCGGATTCGAATTGATTTTTTTGGAATTTTAATTCCAATTTCAATGAAATTTTTAAATTTTAATAAATAATTTTTGAATTTCAATTGATCTTTTCAAAATCCAAATGAAATTTTCGAATTTCAATTGAACTTTTACGAATTACATCTGAAAATGGTTGAAAGGTTTAAATAAAATAAGGAAGAAAAACTGATGCCGACTATTGGAAACATAGAAAAATTCTAATATACCAGTAGTCGGCACACCTATGCCGACTATTGGCAATTGTGAAAAATTGTTGTTCCAGTTTTTTCAAGTTTTTTCCAAAAATAAGCAATTGCTCACATTCTAAAAAGCTGTTTTCAAAAAAAGATAAAACGAGGACAAAATAATCATCTTAGTCCAATTTAATCATTGGAAACAGAGAGAATAATATATTTTTAATGTAAATTTAATCTTATTAAAAATTTAATCTTATTAAAGTTTCACGTGGTTTAGTGAGAATAGTCCCAAAAAAATTTTTTTTTACCATAACTTAAAAATTTGAGGGTGTCTGGCAAGTTTGATGGACCTACAACCTTAACTATTTACCTCATTTCAAAAGTATATTCTATCCAAAACAGTTAAAAAATTGAAAATCGGTTGAAAACTCTTTAAGTTACACGTGGTTTAGTGAGAATAGTAAAAAAAAAGTTTTTTTACCATAACTTAACAATTTGAGGGTGTCTGGCAAGTTTGATGGACATTTTTATGATCTTTTCGACGAGACCTACAACCTTAACTACCTCATTTCAAAAGTACATATATTCGATTTTGTTTTTTTATAGCACAGTGTTATATATATGGCTTTTTAAAATTTCTGATCTAATTTTATCTAAGATTTATTGCGGCTCCATTTTCTTATCTGAAGTTATACATAAATATATCTGACTTTATGTAATTATATAAATCTATATTAATTTATATAAAATAAGATCAAGTGGATTTAATTGGAGGTGACCAAAATTCGTAGTTAATTGTATCATTTTTTATATTTATGTATCTAAAATAATACAATTAGATCAAAAATTTTTTCAAAATTTTCTAAGTCCCGGACAATTAAAAAAAAAAATTTCAAGTCCTAAAAAATTTTATGAAAATTTTCCAAAGTCCCGGACACAAAATTTTTTTGGCAATTTTTTTTGGAGTAAAAAAATCATTGAAAATGTTTTTAGGAGAAATTTCATGTTTTTGAAAAATTGTTAAGTTCCGAAAAAATGTTTTTAAATTTTCTAAGACACAAACATTTTTTGGAATTTTCAAATCCCGTAAAAATGATTTTAGAAAACGAAATTGAAAAATTTTTAGTAAAAAAATTCCGAAGAATGCAATAAAAACTCTTCTAACTGATAATGTATCCAATCTGATAAAATAATTTCTAATTTCACGTTTAAAATTCCAAAAAAATTTACCAGATTTCATCTAATTATATAAAAATGTATCTAATTTTAACAGATAAGATATGATTTAATACAATTAGATAGACCCATTTTTGGGATCAAACTTAATCAAATTTGATATTATTTTATCAAAAATAATAGAATTTGATATAATCGTATAATATTCGATCCGCCAATTTTCGGATCAAAATTAATATAGATTTACATAAAAGCATATCTGTTCATATATAATTAAATATTGCGTCATATAACTTTTTTTACTCGGGTTTCCAATATAGTCTCAGATAACGTTATATATTATTATATGTGGTCACATATATTATTATATATGCCGTATATAAATATACCCGAGTAAAAAAAAGTTATATTATGTAAATCCATATTAATTTTGATCCGAAAATTGGCGGATCGAATATTATACGATTATGTCAAATTCTATTATTTTTGATAAAATAATATCAAATTTGATTAAGTTTGATCCCAAAAATGGGTCTATCTAATTGTATTGAATCATATCTTATCTGTTAAAATTAGATACATTTTTATATAATTAGATGAAATCTGGTAAAATTTTTTTGAATTTTAAACGTGAAATTAGAAATTATTTTATCAGATTGGACCCGAGTAAAAATTTTCTGGTCTAATCATATATAATTTGATACAATCTCATATGAGTTAATATGCTTCCGTATAAATTTATATAAAATTTTATCTATTACTTTGATACGGTTGATCCTGTTTATATGGTTAGATATTGCTCCATATATGATTAGATTCGTATTTTGGTTTTGCTCATCAAATTATATAAAAATAGATATTATAAGATCAATTTGATCTAATTAGATTTGACCAAATTCAGGATCAAGTTGTATCAATTTTTATATTTTTTGATCTAGAGTAATACAATTAGATATTATTTGATACAACCATTTTACGGATCAAATTAGATCTATTTAGTAAAATTAGCATAATATTTTTACTAGTCCGAGTAAAAATTTTCTGGTCTAATCATATATAATTTGATACAATCTTATATGAGTTAATATGCTTCCGTATAAATTTATATAAAATTGTATCTATCACTTTGATACGGTTGATCCACTTTATATGGTTAGATATTGCTCCATATATGATTAGATTCGTATTTTGGTTTTGCTCATCTAATTATATAAAAATTGATATTATAAGATCAAATTGATCTAATTAGATTTGACCAAATTCAGGATCAAATTGTATCAATTTTTATATTTTTTGATCTAAAGTAACACAATTAGATATTATTTGATACAACCATTTTACGGATCAAATTAGATCTATTCAGTAAAATTAGCATAATATTTTTACTAGGGAGGGGATACATTATCAATTAGAAGAGTTTTTATTGCATTCTTCGGATTTTTTTTTTACTAAAAATTTGTCAATTTCGTTTTCTAAAATCATTTTTACGGGATTTAAAAATTCCAAAAAATGTTTGTCTTAGAAAATTTAAAAACATTTTTTCGGAACTTAAAAATTTTTCAAAAACATAAAATTTCTCCTAAAAACATTTTCAATGATTTTTTTACTCAAAAAAAAAATTGCCATAAAAATTTTGTGTCCGGGACTTTTAAAAATGTTCATAAAATTTTTTAGGACTTGAAAATTTTTTAATTTTTTTTTAATTTTCCGGGACTTAGAAAATTTTGAAATTTTTTTCGGGATATAATTATAAATAAAATCATATATATTTTTATCTGCCATATCCAAAAATTCCCGACCTTATATGTCATATCTAATTTCATATAGATCGGTATATAAATTGATATGAGTATGTATGTCATCATATTAAAGAATAAGGACAAATACAATGATATATATAAACTAATATGTCCATATCAAAGTTCATGCATAACCATATATAAATTTAAATAATTATATAAGGACCCGAGTAAAAAAGTTCCTATATAATTGTATATAATTTTATAAACATCATATATGATTAAATAGAATTATATAGAATTTGATGCGAAAAATGAGTCGATAAAACTATATAAAATTTGATCAATGTTTCATATATTTTGATAAATTTTTTATATAATTTTATGCGAAATTTGGACCCCTATTTTTATATAATAATAGCAAAATTATATAATTAGATATAATTATATAAAAATATATAAAATTGTATAAAACTGTATAAAACTATATAAAGTTACATAAAATTATATATAATTATATATAATTAAAACAAAATTTTATGATTTATATAAAACTTGATATAATTTTATATAACTTTATAAAATAATATATTGGTTTATATAATTTGATATAGTTGTATATAATTATATCTGATTATATAAATTTGCTTTTGTTATATAAAAATAGGGGTCCAAATTTCGCATAAAATTATATAAAAAATTTATCAAAACACAAGTAACATTGATAAAATTTTATATGGTTTTATCGACTCATTTTTCGCATCAAATTCTATATAACTCTATTTAATCATATATGATGTTTATAAAATTATATACAATTATATAGGAACTTTTTTACTCGGGGAGTGAGATCATAAAAATGTTAACACACATAAAGTTAAATAAAAAACAGACTACTGAATTTTAAGACTTCAAACCAAATTTTTATTAAATAAAATTTAATACAAAATCATAACAAAAAAACCGCATGGAACTCTAACCACTACGAACAAAGTTATCCACTTTTTCCGGAAACCCTCCCATTAAGGCTTTTATGATAGTTTCTGTCACCTTTTTAGAGCAGGTGGTCCATCTACGTTTGAAATCTTGCATGTCCTGGGAGACCTTTTTTGTGCCCTTTAATTCTTTTTTAACAAGTGCCCAATATCTCTCCACTGGCCTGAGCTCCGGGCAGTTTGGTGGATTTGCCTCTCTTGGTACAAAAACCACATTATTATCATTATACCACTCCAGCGCTTTCTTGCTGTAGTGACAAGATGCTAAATCGGGCCAAAAGTAAGTGGATACATTGTGCTGACTCAAGAACGGAAGAATTCTCTTCTGCAAACACTCCTTGATATAAATTTCGCTGTTTATAGAGCCAGATGTCACAAATGACTGGCTTCTTTGGCCGCAGCTACATATGGCTTGCCATACTAGGAATTTTTTGGGGAATTTCGTTTGCTTTTTTGACCGAAATTTTTCCGCAACATTTCCTCGAACATCGGAAACATAAAATTCTTGACCAGGGAGCTGCGCAAAATCAGCCAGGACATAAGTTTCGTCGTCCATTACACAACAGTTGTATTTTTTTATAAAATTTGATTTCAATTTTCTAGCTCTGGTTTTGGCCTCCAAATTTTTACAAGCGTTTCTATCGGGAACTTTTTGAACTTTGTAGGACTTTAGTCCCGCCTTACGTTTCACTTTACGTACAAAAAAGTCTGAGCATTGGGCTAACCGAGCTGTTTTTCTGCCAGATGTGTTAGGAGCTCTCTTAAGGATGCTTTTAACTTTATATGCCTTACCAATGTTACGATAACCAGTCGTTGTTCCTGTTCCCGGCTTCCTTTCAATTGTTAGGTGTTCCAGATACCTTTTTACCACTTTTGAAACTGTTTGGCGGCATACATTAGTTTCTTTGGCAATTTTTTTGTATGTCCATGTTTGGTTTTGTTGAAAATATTTAATTATTTTTGAACGCACTTTTCTTTCATCGTCCATTGTGTAAAAAATTGCAAATTAAAACTCATGATGTAAATTAATTTATTAACTGACATATTTTTAAAATGTAAACTGCCGAAAAAAAAAATTGGAAGCTTTACACCAAAGTTGTAGGCAAAAATGTGTGTTAACATTTTTATGATCTCACTCCTTATTAACATATATGATTATATCACATCTTTTTTACTCGGGTACAAGATTGGCCAAATTAAATACAACTCCGCATATAAATATATATGGTACCATGTCAAATAATATATTATTATATTACAGCAAAAAAGCAACCCGAGTAAAAAAAAAGTTATATGACGCAATATTTAATTATATATGAACAGATATGCTTTTATGTCAATCCATATTAATTTTGATCCGAAAATTGGCGGATCGAATATTATGCGATTATATCAAATTCTATTATTTTTGATAAAATAATATCAAATTTGATTAAGTTTGATCCCAAAAATGGGTCTATCTAATTGTATTAAATCATATCTTATCTGTTAAAATTAGATAAATTTTTATATAATAAGATGAAATTTGGTAAAATTTTTTGGAATTTTAAACGTGAAATTAGAAATTATTTTATCAGATTGGATACATTATCAATTAGAAGAGTTTTTATTGCATTCTTCGGAATTTTTTCGAGACTGAGCAAATTATTAAAAATTTGTAATTTTTTTTTTCTAAAATCATTTTTAAGGGATTTAAAAATTCCAAAAAATGTTTGTGTCTTAGAAAATTTAAAAACATTTTTTCGGAACTTAACAATTTTTCAAAAGAATAAAATTTCTCCTAAAAACATTTTCAAGGATTTTTTACTCCAAAAAAATTCTCAAATAATTTTGTGTCGGTACTAGGGTTGCCAGACGTCCCGCATTTGGCAGGATTGTCCCGCTTTTTATAACCGATTCCCGCGAGGGATTTCATTAGTGTCCGACCGAATATTCGGCTTCGGCCAAAAAGCACTATTCGGCCACTATTCGGCTTCGGCCACATTTTTGGCCGAATATGGCCGATTACCAAATAATTGTATAAAACTTGTACTTACGTATTGAAAAAAACACTAAACACACTTTGAATCACATTAGTAAGCCACAAAACATTTTATTAAGTGTTTTTGCAGCTAAAACAAGATTTTACACTCAAAAAAATTTTTCAATCGAATAAAAATTTCACTCAAAAAAATTTTTATTTACAAAAATGTCTAAAAAAAGTTTGTTGCTCAAAATAAATCGTTCTAGACAACATTCTTATACATTTGTGTATTCCGCCAAGTCGAGTTTTACTTTTTTTCTTGTTTTTACTACATAAATAATTTTTTTTTGTAATATTCGGCTTCGGCTTCGGTTTCGGCCGAATAGTGAAAATATGGCCGAATATTCGGCTTCGGCCAAAAAAGGTGTATTCGGTCGGACACTAGATTTCATATTCCCGCTTTTTTTACAAGAGGTTGGTAGTCTCTATTTAAAACATTAAAACTCGACAACATGCTGCTAAATTTTTCAGTTTTCTTCATAAAAATATTTTTGTCCCGCGAAAATTTTTAAAATCCCGCCGTTTTTGTAATTTTCGGGAGTTTGTCCCGCTTTTTCAAAATAAAGTTCTGGCAACCCTAGTCGGTACTTTGGAAAATTTTCATAAAATTTTCTAGGACTTAAAAATTTTTTAATTGTCCGGCCCTTAGAAAATTAAAAAAAATATCGGGATATAATTATAAATAAAATCATATATCTTTTTATCTGCCATATCTAAAAATTCCCGACCTTATGTGTCATATCTAATTTCATATACAGTGGGCGACAATACATTGGAAACTTTTTTATAGTAGATGAAATTTGTTAGAGACAAAGTTAACAATACTAAACGTTAAAATTATCAAACAAGTATTATAAAAATATGTTATGTAGGTAATTTATCAAGCTTTAATTTAAGCTTAATAGCGTCCAGATTGGGAAAATAATGAACGTGTTACGAGGGTCGATGTGGAAAATGAAAAAATTTATAGACACTTTTCAGAACATTTTTAAAAAATATTTCCGAGTCGATTTTTTCCAAGTTAAAACATTAGAAATTTAAAAAAAGGTCTAATAGTTTTTATTCAGTGATCAAATAATTTTTCCAACAACCTAAACAAACAGTGGAATTTTTTATGTACAGTAGTAAAAATACACATTTTTTGACCTCCAATTCTTTTGACCACCAATTTTTTGCTAACAAAGAGAAATTAAAATTATCTTAATATATCCTTAGCATATACTTAAGTGTACTAAAATTAATAAACAATAACATCTTTTCTTTGTTTATAAAAAATTGGTGGTCAAAAGAATTGGAGGTCAAAAAATGTGGATTTTTGCTACTGTACTTAAAAAATTCCACTGTTTGTTTGGGTTTTTGGAAAAATTATTTGATCACTGAATAAAAACTATTGGACTTTTTTTTAAATTTCTAATGTTTTAACTTGGAAAAAATCAATTCGCAAATATTTTATAAAAATGTTCTGAAAAATGTCTATAAATTTTTTCATTTTCCACATCGACCCTCGTAACACATTCATTATTTTCCCAATCTGGACGCTATTAAGCTTAAATTAAAGCTTGATAAATTACCTACATATAATTTTTTTATAATACTTGTTTGATAATTATAACGTTTAGAATTGTTAACTTTGTCTTTAACAAATTTCATCTACCATAAAAAAGTTTCCAATGTATTGTCGCCCACTGTAGATTGGTATATAAATAGATATGAATATGTATGTTATCATATTAAAAAATAAGGAAAAATACAATACTATATATAAACTTATATGTCCATATCAAAGTTCATGCATAACCATATATAAATATAAATAATTATATTATAGCATATATGATTATATCAGGGGGCTAATTATGTAACTTGATAATCGTCAATCGTCATCGTTTCCTCATTATTCTATTACCATAAAATGACACTATAAGGTAATGGAATAACGATGGAAACGATACGTTTGACGACTATCAAGTTACATAATTACCCCCCAGATCTTTTTTACTCGGGAAAAATTTTCTTTTTAATTTTGATATTATTTTTTGTAATTTTATACAAAAAAAAATAAAAATTGTTGAAGAAAAACAAATAACAAAAATTAAAACAAAAATTAATTTATATTTTTACCAAATTAAAATGATTAAAAAAACAAAACTTGGAAGATTCCCGAGTAAAAAAAAAACTTTTTAGATCTAATTTGATCTCAAAATTGGCTGTATCAAGTTGGATCAGATATTGATCAAATTGTATTATTTTAGATACACAAATATAAAAAATAATACAATTAGATCCGAATTTTGGTCACATCCAATTTAATCCAGGTGATCTTATTTTATATAAATTAATATAGATTTATATAATTACATAGAGTCAGATATATTTATGTATAACCTCAGATAAGAAAATGGAGCCGCAATAAATCTTAGATAAAATTAGATCTGAACATATAAATAGTCATATATAATTTAATATGATTGTATCAAATTATATATCATTATATCAAAACTTTTTTACTAGGGTTGTTGCTTATTCTAATTTTAATATAACCCAAAAAGAAAAAAACCTAAATGAATTCAATAACTACATTAAAATATTTGTTTTAAGTTTTAAAATTAATGGTCCAAATTTTTTTTAAAAAATTTATATGAAATATCAGATTATATAATTTTTAATACAATTTGATCAAATTTTACAAATCCACATTAGACCAAAATTCGGATCTAATTAAATCTAACAATATCATATATGATATTATTAGACAATTTTAGATAATTTCTGATACAGCCAATTTTGAGATCAGATTAGATCAATTAAGAGCTGCTACCAGATTAATTAAGATATAATTACATAAAGGAGCAGATTAATTTTTTTACTCGGGTACATAAAAAATGTTGATAGTCTAACGTATGTAAAACTATTTGGAAAATTTTTCCTGAATGTATTAGAACCGGTAGGTTATTGGAAGCGTGCTAGCCTATAAAACAGGGGTCATTCGCTACAACGATTCGACAGTCATTGTTACCAGTTCTCGGTTAGGTTGAAATTAAAAATGATTTGAAATTAAATAAAAACACAAGATCATGAGATCAAAATTATTATATTAGAATCTGTAAATTTTTGCTTGGAGAAATGATTTAAAAAATAAAAGTGTTGATGTAAATTTAAAATTTTTTTATAATCAAACAAATAAAAAACTTTTCTCAGAATTTAATATTTTTATATAAGAAGTGACCCGAATCTTTAAATTAGATGAAAAATGTGACTGAAGCGTTAATAGTACTTTATTATTTTTTTTTATTTGGGAATTCTACAAAAATTCGTAAAAGAAATGTTTGGGGACTGAAAAATTTTTCTTTATGAAAAATCTGAGACTTTTTCTATAGAAAAAAATGTCTTAGAATTTGAGAATTATTCTATAGGAAAAAGGTCTTAGAATCTGACAGTTTTTCTATATTTAAAAGGATACAGAATCTGAGACTTTTTCTATAGAAAAAGGGACAGAAAAACTAAAATTTTTCACATCTCCAAACATTTTCTTTTTCGCATTTTTGTAGAAGAATTCCCAAATTCTTAAAGTCCCAGATCCTAAGACTTTAAAAAAAAAAAAGTCTCAGAATTTGAGAATTTTGCTATGGAAAAAAGCTCTCAAAATTTGAGACTTATTTATAGGAAAAAGGTCACAGAATTTGAGACTTTCGATAGAAAAAATGTCTAAAAATCTGATTTTTTATTTAGAAAAACGGTTTATTGTTGAAAAGATTTTTCTATAGAAAAAAGTTCTCAGAATCCAAAATTTTTTCAATACGAAACAAATCTAACAATCTGAGACCTTTTCTGTAAAAAAATATGTAAAAAATGCTTTAAAATATGAGATTTTTTCAATAGTAAAACGTTTCAGAATTTGAGAATTTTTCTTTGGAAAAAAAGTTCTTGGAATCTTAAAATTTTTCTATGCGACAAAATTCTCAGATTCTGAGACATTTTTCGTGAAAAAGTCTTAGATTCTAAGACAATTTGCCTATAAACAATTATTTCTTCACAAAAAATGTCTCAAAATCTGATATTTTCTATGTCCCAATTAGAAATGTCGTAAAGACATCTCAAAGACTTCCTTATGACAATGTCAGTGTACCTGCTGACTGAAAAATCTCTGACCATACAAAAAACCTCATGACACCTCCTGACTTTTTCAAATATTTTGTCAAAATTCCTCGCCGACAAATATGCAGGTAGTCAATAGTGCTGACTACATTATGACATGTACATTAGGGCGTCCCAAAAAAAAACCTTTATTCGGTTTTCTTGGGCGCTCAAGCATAATTTGAAAGCTTATAGGCATAATTTGAAAGCTTATATAAAGTATTTTTGAGATTTTTTTCAGATTTTTCGGAAAAGTTTTTAAGGTCGCGCAAATCGATTTTGTGCCTAAAATCGGCTTTGACGACCGTTTTTTAAACTTTCTTTATAAGTAAACACGATATTCTTTACTATTGAGTTAACATTTTTAAAGAAAAATGTCCAAACTTTATTTTTGTGTGCATAAATTAAACGTTTTGGCTATGCTTTTGCTCATTTGGGTACCCTACATAAGGTTTTTTCGTAAATTTTCCACAAATTTTGAAAGTAACGTTTATGTAACTTTTAAAATTTCTATGAAAGTCAAAAAAAGTAACAATGCAGTTTGAAAGATCAAATAATTCTAAATAATTTTGAAAAAATAATTTTTGAATTTGCTCTTACCGTTCCAGAGTAATACCATTTTAAAGATTTCTATCCATTGTACAAAACTAATAGTAAAATAATAAACTTCTTATACAGACCTGAAAAATTCGAGTTTTGGTCAGTAACAGAAATGTGAGAAGATGGATCCTTAAGATTTTTTATGCTGAACACAAAACTGCTTTTAGCAACTCCCTAACAAGTCACGTTTGGTGGTAATTTAGGATAGTAGGTCAAAATGTCCGTCTGTCCGGCTGTATAAGACACGACGGAGTCAAAAATAAAAGAGATAGACTCCTGATGTTAGGCACGAATATGTCCCCATTTTGTGGGCGCGGATTTATTCAAATAATGATGAAAATTTGATTACTTCAGTGGAAAAAGCACAATGAATGTATTGATACTTAGTAATACTTAGCGCGAGGGGGAAGATCTCCCCTTACGGCCGCCGCTTGGGACCACCAAGACTGCCTTGTCAAAAAACATGTTTATAAATATTTTTTTTATTTTTTTTACATATTGCAGGGCATAAAATATTCTGCACAACCGAATTTAACACTCTTGTTTGTTATTTCTGAATGCTGCATCTCATAGTCCCGGTATTCAGCTTTTAAACCCATCATATATAGCCTATTTACAAGTTTTTACCCTAAGATATTAAATAGTGGAAGACAATATCTTTTTTAAATTCAATATTTTATTTTATTATTAGTTTTATACAATGGGTTGAAAGCTTTAAAATGGTACACAGAAAAAAATATGGGGAAAAACAATTTGAGTAAT
The DNA here is from genome assembly GCA_963921195.1 of Pegoplata infirma. Taxonomy (NCBI): domain Eukaryota; kingdom Metazoa; phylum Arthropoda; class Insecta; order Diptera; family Anthomyiidae; genus Pegoplata; species Pegoplata infirma. Next base: position 152,739,793 of record OY992537.1, on the reverse strand, counting down.
CACTTGTTTAAATTTAAAAAAAGTTTTGAGTAATTTTTTAATTGACGCAATTAAAAATTTACTCAAAAATTTAAAAACAAATTGAGTAAATAATTTAATAAGAATTTAATAGCTTTTTTAATTTTTTTTGGAATTTTCTTAGTTTTTTTAATTCTCGTTTAGTTTATAGTTTTTTGTATATATACACGAAAGTTTGTAATCATATTTATAAATTTTTTTTTATGTCTTTAAGACAAAAATATATTTGGTAAAGTTTGAAAAAACATGTTTTTTTTTCTTTGTAAAAAAATATGAAATTTTTTTAAACTTTGTTTTTTTTAGAGTAGAAACAGAATAAGCCCGGCACGACTTTTTCCATACGGTTTGGCAGATTAAACCGGTGGCCGGCGCCGATGTGAAATAAAACTTGTTCTGTTTTTAAAAGGTGGTGATTCTTGTTCTGTTCCTGCACTTAATAGTGTCAATTAAAAATTTACTCAAATTTTTTTGGCAAACATTTAATAAATTTTTATTAAAAATTTACTCAATACTATTAAATCGTTTACTGGTGGAAAATTGAGTAATTTTTTACTCAATAGTATTAAAAATTTACTCAAATTTTTTTTTTATTTCTTTCTGTGTATTACTTTGGAACGGTAAGAGCGAATTCAAAAATTATTGTTGCTAAATTATAAAGAATTAATTTATCTTTCAAATTGCATTATTACTTTTTTTGACTTTCATAGAAATTTTAAAAGTTACAAAGCGTTATTTTCAAATTTTATGGAAAATTTACGAAAAAATCTAATGTAGGGTACCCAAATGAGCAAAAGAGTGGCCAAAACTTATAGTTTATGCACACAAAAATAAAGTTTGGACATTTTTCTTTAAAAATATTTCCTCAGCAGTGAAGAAACTCGTGGTTATTGACGATTTTATAAAGAAAGTTAAAAAAACGGTCGGCAAAGCCGATTTTCAGCATAAAATCGATTTGCGCGACCTTAAAACCTTTTCCGAAAAATCTGAAAAAAATCTCAAAAATACTTTACCCTAAAAGCTTTCAAATTATGCTTGAGCCCGGACAACTTTTTTTTTTTGGGACACCCTAATGTACATAGCACGTCTGAGATCGTCCAAAAATTTAAAATTTATTAATCACGTCTTCTAATTTACACTACTTACTATTTTTATCTGTCCATTTCTTAAATTTAATTTTTTAAAACTTACTATTTTGATCTGCCTCACTTGGTCCGCGAACTCAGAACCTTCTGTTCACTGGTCTAGCACCTTACCCCTTTAGCTAAACTTTGATAATAAATGTGTTCATTTAAAATCAAATTTAAATTAATTTATTATTTGAATTGTCCTGTTATATATATGTCGTCACTTGAATTGAAAAATGCTACAATATAAATTTTTCTTCCTCAAATATAACATTTTTTAAATATTAATTGGAATTTGTCTTCATCCTATTTAACAAGATTTTGTTAGAGTTATTTAAGCGTATCTTAGTTGTTTAATTGGGAAAACACTAAACAATGCATACAAAAGTTCGGTAAAGTTTAGCCAAAATTTGGAAGAAGCCCAAACAGTGGCCGAGCGAGTTTTGTCAAACTACGTTACCGAACCGGAACGTTTGGTCGGACATGTATGAAGTTGTATGACATTTACATATTCACACATAGATGCATACATTTACATATATGGAATATTACATTACTTTTGTATGTTCATATATGCTCCCATATATGACATACATTTCCATATATTGTTCATATACTATCATACATGGAATCATGTATGAGCATGTATGAACATACATGGTCATTTTCACCCGGGTACAAAGGAAATTAAAAGAGTTTTAAAAGATTAAAGAGTTTTAAAAGATTAAACAAAATAACATCGATTTTACATCGGAAAAAAAATTTTTTAGTGATTGGTCGGATTTGCTATATAATTGTCAGTATTAAAGACATGGTTTTTCTAAATTGATAACCCGAGTAAAAAAAAATTGCATGGTAAAACATGTTATCTTATAAAATTATATATAATTTATTGGATCTGATTTTGCTAAATTTCATCCGAAAATTGGCCGCGCCAAAGTTATCTCATAACATCTTATAATATATGAAGTTACAGTTTAATATTTGATTGTATGTGATTTCATCCGGAAATTGGCCGCGCCAAAGTTATCCCAAATTATCTATTATCATGATTTTGTATTAAATATGATATAATATGATGTAATTTCATCCGGAAATTGGCCGCGCCAAAGTTATCTTAAAATATCCAATATCATGATTTTATATTAAATTGGATATTATATAATGTAATTTCATCCGAAATTTGGCCGCGCCAAAGTTATCTTATAATATCTGATATCTTGATTTTATAAAAAAATTATTGGATACATTTTTATCCAAAAAGTGTTTCTGTTTTTAGATTTATTTTTAGATATAATAATGTCAAACTGAAAATAAATAAAAAAAAAAAAAAAACTTCGAACGGACGGGGATTAGAACCACAAGTCTTCCGTTTTGTAATCGCAATCTCTACCCTCTAGACCAGCGGACGTTGTTAGCAAATAACAACTTTAAAAGACTTTGTTTTAAATAAATTGATCGTATCTAATTATATCAAATTGATCAAACATATAGTAATATATGATTATATCCAATTAAATATGTTATTCACTTGTACACAATTTTCAAAAAGACTTAGAAAAATTTTGATAAAATTTGCAAAAAAAAAAACAAAAATTTGAAATGACGTACAGCACTATTAGGGGCTTCCATGGTAAGCTTAAACAATAATTTTAATGTAGCGGTATGCCTTATTTCCAAGTCATAGGCTTCCAAAGTGAAATAAGACTTTGGCTTATAAATTTGAAATTTTTCATGGAATCAGGAAATCAGAATTAGATTTAAGATCGGGTTCCAAAAATCATTGATAATTTGATAATTTAAACCAAATATAGCTATTATTAACTATATAAATGCAATATAAATTTTTAAAAATGATTGCAAAAATTCAAAAAGTAAAATTTTTTAAGTTCTAAAAAAACAAATGCAATAAAAAAGTGTTTTCTATTAAAAAAAAAAAATAAAAAAATATATTTTTTTCTGGAATCGAACTCGGGTTCCCAAAAATGATAGATAATTTTATAATAAATTAAATATAGTTATATATAACTATATAACAGCAATATAATTTTTTAAAAATGATTGCAAAAATTCAAAAATAGAAAAATTTTTAGTTCTAAAAAAAATAAATGCAATTAAAAAAGTGTTTTCTATTTTAAAAAAAATATTTTTTTTTTTCTGGAATCGAACTCGGGTTCCCAAAAATTATAGATAATTTTATAATAAATCAAATATAGTTATATGTATATAACTGTATAAAAGAAAAATAATTTTTTAAAAATGATTGCAAAAATTCCAAAAATGAAAATTTTTTAGTTCTAAAAAAATTAAAAGCAATAAAAAAGTGTTTTCTATTTAAAAAAAAATAAAAAAAAAACTTTTTTTTCTCGACTGGGCCGGGAATCGAACTCGGGTTCCCAAAAATCATATGTAATCTTATATGATACAATAAAAAAATTTGTATAACCATATATGTTGACACACAAAAATAAATTTTGAAATACTGGCATATATGGGGGTTTTCGTGTCAACTGACACAACTTTTGAAACCGATGTCTTCCGATCGGGATGAAATTTGCACCAAGGTTAGTCCTATTGGATAGTAGTTCAGACACAATTTTTCAGCGAGATCGGTCAAGGACTCTCTGAGTTAGAGGGGGTCGAAATTTGACATTTTGGCCAAAGAGGTGTTTATTCTCATCCATGTAACTTCTTACCTAATGTTTTTCGCAAAATGTGTCTTAAAGAGTTTAGATAGCTATTTCGTCAGTCTTTCGAAAAAAAATTATAAAAAAAATAAAAAAAAAATTTTAGATTTTTTTTACTAAAAATCTAAAACTTTTTTGACTTTTTCCTCAAATTGGGCCCTTTTTTTTTTTTTTTTTTTGATTCAAAAGAAAGCTTAGGTCTTTTCCTTTAAGAGCTATGGGGTCGCTTAGTGGGATGCGAGTGGGATATCTATGAAAAAATTATTTTTTTAACTTTGGAACACAAAAAACGGTTCTTCAATTTGCACTATTACGCGTGGGATAGCTAACCAGTTTTCGATTTCGATCCGCGATACCCTCTAATTTTTATAGGTTCGAAAAAGAAAGCACGAGCCAAAAAATAAGGGCGGTGGGGTGGGGCCATATGGCCCCTCATGGGGGTCAAAATTGGGCGTAAAGGGGTAAAATCCTCAAAAAGCCCCAAAACTGCCCTAGAAACGCCCCTGGAGGGGTGCAATGTGAGACGAACCTCCAATAATTTTCTGCCCCCAACATTTTTCTTGAACATACCTTACCCCTATTTCCACTTCCTATGGGGGCTCCCATACAAAACATTTTTCAAAAATTTGATCCTACCATTCTAACTTACCCTAAATTGCCCCAAGTGGAGCCAAATGTATGACCGACCCCCATTATTTTATTAATTCCAACATTTTTTGCGAACACACCTACAATGTATCTTTAACCCTTAAGGTGGTCCCCATACATTTCTTTTATTTTTTATAAATTTGTTTTATTAAACCAGCTCCTACCGCCCCTACCGTGCCTCCTAGAGAGGCATAAATTATGACCAACCCCCAATATTTTTTAGTTACCAACATTTTGTCCGAACATAATAACACCCTATCTCCACTCCTTAAGGGGCTCCCATACGTTATAAAAACATGTATTTTTAAAAACTAATAAAAAAATAAAAAAAAATGTATGGGGACCCCCTTAAGAGTTGAAAATAAAGGGTAGGTATATTCTGAGAAAATGTTGAACATGAAAAAATATTGGGGGTCGGTCATATATTTTACTTCTCTAGGGGCACCCTATGGACAGTTAGAGCGGTAGGAGCAAATTTTATAAAAATGTCGTTTTGTATGGGAGCCCCCTTAGGAAGTGGAAATAGAGGTTAGGTATATTCAAGAAAAATGTTGGGGGCAGAAAATTAATAGAGGTCGGTATCACATTGCACCCCTCCGTGGGCAGTTCTAGGGCAGTTGTGGGGCTTTTTGAGAATTGTAACCTCTTTACGCCCAATTTTGACCTTGATGAGGAGCCATATGGCCCAACACCACCGCCCTTATTTTTTGGCTCGTGCTTTCTTTTTCGAACCTATAAAAATTAGAGGGTATCGCGGATCGAAATCGAAAACTGGTTAGCTATCCCACGCCTAATAGTGCAAATTGAAGAACCGTTTTTTGTGTTCCAAAGTTAAAAAAAAAATTTTTTCATAGATATCCCACTCGCATCCCACTAAGCGACCCCATAGCTCTTAAAGGAAAAGACCTAAGCTTTTTTTTGAATCAAAAAAAAAAAAAAAAAAAAGTGCCCAATTTGAGGAAAAAGTCAAAAAAGTTTTAAATTTTTAAGAAAAAAAATCAAAATTTTTTTTTTATTTTTTTTATAATTTTTTTTCGAAAGACTGAAGAAATAGCAATCTAAACTCTTTGGGACACATTTTGCTAAAAACAATAGGTAAGAAGTTACATGGATCAGAATAAACACCTCTTCGGCCAAAATGTCAAATTTCGACCCCCTCTAACTCAGAGAGTCCTTGACCGATCTCGCTGAAAAATTGTGTCTGAACTACTATCCAATAGGACTAACCTTGGTGCAAATTTCATCCCGATCGGAAGACATCGGTTTCAAAAGTTGTGTCAGTTGACACGAAAACCCCCATATAATTATATATGGCTAGTTGTTTGGTCAAAAAAATATTTTTTTTATACATGATTATATCAAAACATATATTCCATTACATATGCGACCATTTATAAATATATATTGAGTTTAGACGAAATTTGCGTATATATAGTACCATACAAATACAGATATGTTATCGTTTAAGACACATATAATTATATCTATTATTTTTGTTGGAAATTTTTTTAGTATGGAACCATATATAGTTTTAAATGGTATTATATTAGTCATATATAATTATACATAAATTGATACTGGATTTTTTGTTTAGTAAAGTCCTATACATAATTAGATATAAAGTCACGCATAATAATGTATGAAATCGGATTAAGTTTAATGTGCAACGTATGATTACATCTACCATTTATATTAATATATTATGAACAATATAATTAGATATGATTTTATATGACATCATTTAAAAAAATTGGAAAATTTCAAAGTGAGATATAATTTTATACTTTGACTCATATAGTTGTATATGGTTTTATGAAAACATATAAAATAACATACATTTATATAAATTCCTTTTTACTCGGGAAGACAACTAATATGACAAGTCAGTACATTTATAGAACTTGGGGAGCTCCGACAAAAATTATGACATGTCCTTAAGTTGTCTTTAGTAAAATGTATTCACTTGCTGACTTCTACCTGATGAATCATTACTGATATTGTCTTAAAGACAAAATTTCTAATTGGGGTAGGAAGAATTTCTTCTATTGAAAAATTCTTAGATTTAGACTTTTCTATACGTCAAATGTATTAGAATCTGAGACTTTTTCCATGTTTACGAAAATGTACAATTTTGTTTTAAAACAAACAACGAAAGAAAAAAAATGTCAACGAAAGAAAAAAAAATGTGTAATACAAGAGATTTTGGAAAATTTGGTGTGTAGTTTTCAATTTTTTTTTTTGTGGCAACAATGGTTTGCATATTCTCATAACTTTTTGTTTTGTTAGAATAGAGAAGACAACAAAAAAAAAAAAACAGGGAAAATTAATTTTAGAGTATTATGCCATAATATTTTCTTCTCTGTCATTTGTTTTTTAACAATTCTTTAAAAATCGCGTTTTATTTTTATGTTGGTTAGAATATATTTTATTTATTTTTATTTAGAAAGTTTTTTGTTATTGTTTTTATTTTTTGCACAAACCGACCGCATTACGCAATTCGGTGAGTAGAATTGTAATATATTTTATTTTTTCAATACATGGAAACAAATTTATCTTCCAAAACTGTATTAAGAAGATTAGTTAAACGTTGTGACTACTGCTAAAATTGATTTGGTTATTCATTTTTTGTTTTAACAAGAAAAATAAATAGTATTTTAAATAAGGTTCTTAGTTTTTAACGCAATATTGTTTTATGGGTGCATCATAACAATAAAGCCATTTAAGTAGGTGTGATGTACACTTTTTGCCGTAAACTTTTTATCATGATAAAGAACTGATGAAAAAATGTGGCTATATTCTCGCTGGTTTTGTAATAAGTAAACAACAAACACTATAAAAACAAAAAAATACAACTTTCTAATAGCAGAGAAAAAGCAGCAAAATTAAAAAAGAACAAAAATGTTTGTCTTTTTATTAATAAACAAAACAAAAAAAACAAAAAAAAAAATAAAAAAAATTGTATTTATTTCCAATTAAAATGTTGAAGAAATATAAAATTAATATAATAAAATCAATTAAACTGTTGGGCAAAATTTTATTAAGATAAATGGAAATTTTCAAAAGTTATGCAGTGTGTGATTTTTGTTTGAACAATAGGGCAATTGGATAAATTGTTTTCTATGTACAAAATATTGAAACTCAAATCTTTTCAATAATCCATTGTTTTGTCTCGAATTCGATGTTATCATACATACATTTTCCTTTCTAAAAAAATTAGAAAAAAATATAAGAAAACGAATTCAATTTATTTAAGAAATTAATAATAAATACATATTTTTAATTTTTAAATAAATTGAATTAATTTTCTTAGCCCGAGTAAAAATAAACATATATAACAATATATAACTTGATACAAACAAATTAAATCATATATAATTATTAGAGCAAGTACTTTCATGAAAATGCATGTTTTTACTCAGCATTCTTTACGTAACGCAAATTAAATATTTATCCGAATCAATAAATTTGCAATAAAATGCCATCGATTTGTAGTTGCATATTTTTGCATATTTTGGTATAAATGCATATTTTCATATAAATTGGACTTTTTTCATTTTCATCAATATTTTTTCGAAATTTCCATAGAAAAATTTCAAACCTATCGTTTATTTCTTATAAAAAAATATTTATTTATAGAAATCTATTCTGAGGCATTTCTTATGGAAAATTGATTCTGGAAGTATATTTTTTAGATTCTGTGAAGTGTTGCCTATTTAAAATGTTCCTATTCTGAGACATTTTACTAATCGTAAACAAAAAAATATTTTCGAATTTAAGATTTTTCTACAATCAAATTTTATTTTTTGATTTTGCTTAGAGTCAGTTTGGAGTTTTTGCCTTTGACTTCATTTTTATACCCTCCAACCACAGTATGGGGGGTGTGTAACGCATCGAAATATCGGTCTAGGATCCCATAAAGTGTATATATAATTGATCAGTGATCGATTCTAAGACATTCTAGCGATGTCCGTCTGTCCTTCTGTGGAAAACACGATACAGCCCAAGTTAAAAGAGCTAGACTTCTGAAGTTTGGCACAAATATGTCTTATGTTATTGGGCTGGTTAAGTTCAACATGGGCAAAATCGGATCAGGGAGTAAAAAGTACTCCCTTTACGAACTAAAAAAACCTCTAAAAATAAGCCATTTTTATAGGTTTTTTGTACTTTTGCTTAGCAAATGAAACATTTTTATATCAGAAGCAGTTCAAAGTCCTGCAGTTGGATTCAGGAAGGTTTTCTCCCACCGCTGGAAACACCCCCCCCCCCAAAAAAAAGACGCCCTTTTTTAACATGTTGGAGGGTATAAAAGATTCGGCACAGCCGAATTTTACACCCTCACTTGTTTGACTTGAAACCCTAAATGAAGAGACAAAAATATTTAAAAAATTTTTTTTTTTAAAAACAAAAAAAAAAATTTAAAAATTATTTGTTCTAGAAAAATATTGTACTTTAATTATATATAATAAATTTTGTAAAATTTTTACTCCAGAAATATTTAGCAACTCTGAGAAAAAACTTTTCAAGTTTAATTAAACATATTTTTATCACAAAATGAATCTATAAAAAAAAAACATTTTACAAATTTGAAATGGTTACCACTCAAAAAAACCTTTGTTAAGAATTGTCGTGGGCCTTAAAGTATTTGACAAAGCCTAATTTATGTTGACAAACTTATTTTTTAGTAAAAAAAATAATTTTTAAATGCATATTTTTGATGTTTTTAGTGCATATTTTGGATTTTTAGACGCATATTATACACTCAAAAAAAAAAAACTGTAATGATAGCAAAAAAAGGTTGAAAATTTACTGAAGAATTTGCTGATTTTGAACCCACAATTTTTCTGGTAAAATTAGCAAAAATGATTTGCTAATAACACTGTGCAACAAGAAAAATGAACGTCAATGGCTTTAACGCCATATGAAAGTAGACCATCAAATGGACAAAATCACCAAAGGGTTTTGCAAAGTCAGTTCGGATTTATTTTTTATAGCCCACTGAAGTTTTTATTTTTTTTATCAAAGGCGTTTGGAAAACGTCATAAATACTATAATAAGAACACATCTGAGCTTAAAAATATGATTTGATGTCTTCAGTGAAATTTTATGGCGGTTCTTTTCTTAGAACATTTTAACCCTCTAACTGCCATTTTAAGGGGTCATTTTAGTCCTTTTTTTAAAAACTAAACACAGAAGTCTAATAAAACGTCCATTTAGAGGGTTAAAATGTTCTACAAATATTTTCCTCATAAAATTTCACTAGGGGTTGTCGAATGTTCAAAGTTTGTGCGACATGCGCAAAGTGCTTAAAAAGGGTCAAGTATAAATAATCAATGTTTGTTATTTATTTATTTTAACCAAAGCAGTGTTCAAAAATATCGACAAAAAACAGTGCAAATATACTTTTAAGCTAAAAATGATGTTCTGATGTGTTTTATAAAATTTTATGATGATTCTTTTCTATGAACAAATTAACCCTCTACTATGAACAAATTAACCCTCTAACCCAAAAACGTCTATAAAAAAGGCAGTTAAAGGGTTAAAATGTTCTACAAATATTTTCTGCATCAACCCATTTACCATTACCCATTACCAAGTTTTTGCTGGGTAGAACAAAAAAACACAAAACAACCCTCACAATAGTGTGTTGATGATTAATAAATTCACAATTGTTTTTTATTAAGTTTTTTCCGCGTCCTTTTTATTTGTGTACATTGGTGTTTAGAAAAAATAGAGCGTTGGTGATCATTAAATGCATAAGTGTTTTTGTTGGGTTTTTTCCACGTCCTTTTTATTTGATGCAAATTGCGCATATTGTTGTTTTAGAAGATAAGATACCGGTTCATCGTTGTTTCTCATTTTGCGTTATATGAAAATATTTACGCGAAAAAAACAAATTAAAAAGAAACGGAAAGAGGGAAAAATGGTAAAGAAACGAACAAACTCACACTAGGTTTTCTCAAACATATTTGCTTTCTTACAACATTTTTTTTTATTTATATAATAAACATTTAATTTATATTATAACCTACTGCCACGTCTCAAAGACTCTACCGACCAGCGCTTTCATTTAAACTTATTTTTTCTAAAACATTCCAATGAACAAAAAAAAAAAAACGGAGAGAAAAAAGTGAAATAAAAATACAAAAATTTAGCAAAAAAAAATTAGTTCAAAGTTTGTTTAAAATTGCTAATGCGCTTAATTATGTTTACAAGATATTTTTGCTAACATGCTAATTTCAGCAAAAAATTTGCTAAAAGTTAGCTAACTAGCACTAGCAAAAAAAAAAATTAGTAAATCTACTAAGGTATTTTTTTTGAGTGTAGGCACATATTTTCGATTTTTAGATGCATGAAAGTACTTTCCCTAATGATTATATATCCGTAAGATATTTTTTACATGCAGACATATGTAGTAATACATAATTTCATCATGATTCGGATTAAAAGGGTCACGGTTGATATAACTATATGAAATAATGTGAGGATCAATACAAAATTTGTTTTTCTGTATAATTTAATGTGAAATCAAAGGGCCTTTACATTGTTATACTTTGTGTGTTGAAATGTATAATTCAAAAGAAACCACTTTAAAAATTGTATAATTACAAAGTATTATCCGTTGCCATTTTTGTTAAAAAATTTTGCAAAACACACAAAATCATAATTTTTCTTTTTTCAATTTATCTTATTTTGTTTGAATTTTAAATAATCACAATAAAATTGAAAAGTCGAAAGCAAAATATTATTTTTTGAAAAATTTCAAAATATTTTTTGATACGTTATACTTTTAAAAAAAGTAAATTATTCAAAATTCATTTTACAAAGTGTGATAATGTAAAACCTGCTTTATATATATCTTATTCTGTTCCATATATAATTATAAATGTTTCCTATTAACCAAAAAGTTGTTTTTTTTTGCTCAAAAAAATGTTTTTGCACGGAACTTCAGGTCGAATTTAAATCATTGGTTAAGGTTTTTTAGTGTTCAACTCTTGTTTATTATGATTTTTTCTATAGAAACATTTTCACATTTTAAAAATTTATTCCTATAAAAAAAACTCAAATGTTTGATATTTTGAAAAATGTCTCTTCAAGAAATTTTCTGGTTCTAAAGTAGTTTTCTGACAGCAAATGACCCAGGTTCTGACATAATTTTCTAATAGAAAAGTCAGGGGGCGTATCACGTAAAACGATAGACGATGCATAAACGACATCAAAATACATATAATTTTGAAGGGAAATTTTAATTTTTTTCTTTATTAAATTATTTGAGAGTGTGGCCTAATCCAGAATCATTAAAAAATTTGGAAACATTTTGATTAGTAACACAGTGATACAAAATCGAACTTTCGGAATCGGAATGGGATGAAACCAAAAGCAAATGAAAGCTGACGTTTTCCATAACAAAACCCTCAAGGCCTTTTTTTTAGGTCAGAGCTAGATTTTATTTTACACGCATTTAAAGTTGGTGATTTTAAAGCATTTAAAGCTTTTGTGTACTAAACGTGTCCAACTTTAAAGACCCCTGGTGGAGCCCTTATTGGACATGTAGGGTCCAGTTTCCAAACTTAAGCTCAAAATTACTTCAGCTATGACTGGTATGAATTTTGCTGCAATCGGTCCAGTACCTATTTACTGAATAGCCAAATTATTAAAATAAACCATGTACACCGTTGCGTATGATTGTTATTTAAAGGAAATTATTAATATAAATCACTGGACACCGTTGCGTATGATTGTTATTTAAAGGCAATTACAATATTAATCATTCGCCACTAATACAGTTTTCAAGCATTTATTATTGTAATTATAATAAAAGTGCACTAACTTCAAGTGCGTGTAAAACAAAATCTAGCTCTGAACTAGAAAAAAGCCTTGAGGGGTTTGTTATGGAATATGTCAACTTTCATTTGCTTTTGGTTTCATCCCATTCCGATTTTGGGTGTTGCATTGTGTAATCGACGATAGTCAACTATCGTTTTACATGATCACATTCCAGGTTGGAGATATGTTTAGTCACAAAAAGTTTTCGATTTGTAAATTTTTCCGATTCATTTGCTTAAAGAGAATGTTTATGATTCTGAGACGTCATCCCAATAGAGAACTTCTGAGGTTCTGAGGCATTTTGATATAGAAAAGCTTTTAAAATTTATACAAAAATATTTTGAGTAGGTTTATTTTAGCCAGAGGTCATTATTTCCTTTACTTATTAAAGCTATGATATTCTTATAGAATAATTTTCGAAAAATTATTCTATGAGAATATCAAAGTCTAAATAAGTAAAGGAAATAATGACCTCTAGATAGAATAAATGTAGTAAAAATATAATATTTTTAAGGTCGAATGTAACGATTTTTATTTTTAAATAAAAATAAATCAAAAATTATACAACAATTTTTAAATTCAGATACACCTTCATATAGAAAATTCTCAGATACTTATGCAATTCTCACACCAAAAATTTCTATATTTAGAAAAAATTTTCGTAAAGAAAGATTCTCAGATCTAGTAAGTTTGTTCTCATTTAAAACTTCTTAGGTTCTGAAATATTAAAATTTTTTTCTATTCTATTTTTCTACAGAAAAGGTTTAAGATACCGAAACGATCTTTCTACACCAAAATTTTTAGGGTTAAAAAAAATATTCCGTAGAAAGTACCTGATATTAGAAAAATTGAAGACTTTAATGCTTTTTAAAATTTTTGATTCTGAGACATTTTTCTATTAAAAAAGTTTTTTTTTTTTGAAAAACTTTTCCCTAGAAAAAGTCATAAGAGGATCTACGAAATTTTTTCCAAAAAAATTATAAGTTTCTAAATCATTTTTCCCATAGAAAAAGTCTTAGAGTCTGAGTCTCAGATATTTTTCCTACAAAAAAAGTTTTAGATTCTGAGACATTTTTCAAATAAAAAAAACGGAATCTAAGACCTTATTTTAGATTCTGTGATATTTTTTCTAAAATTCTCAGAATATTTTTTTCTAAAATTCTCAGAGTCTAAGGCAATTTTTATAGAAAAAGACTTGGATACTGAGTTATTTTTCCTATCGAAAAAGTCATAGATTTTAGAATATTTTTTTTTAATACTAGCTGGCCCGGTCCGCGTTGCTGGCCCAAATATAATTTCAGTGTTATTTTGTCTCGCGTCAAATATACAGCCCTGCAAAAAATGTAATGAATTTCTTGACGTAGAAAAATTTGTGGGCGTGGTTTTAAAGACCCTATTAGGCAGATAACACAGCGTGACAAAACTGACCACTATTTTAGAAAACAAGAGGTGCGACCAACGTTTCTATATATTTGAGACATGCTGATTCGAATGGCGTACTCCGTTGTTCGATGTATGGTACAGTTTTCTTGCAAAATGTCGTTAAAGATTTGCTGATTTCGAGCCAGTTTTTCAACAAAAAAATTCGCAAAGTTAATGATTTTTAAATTGTATGGCATGGAAAACAAAGATATGACTTGTAGCAATATTTCTTATGCAAATTTGGTTTAAAGCTTTTCATCTTAAGCACTTAAATTCGCGAATTTCTTAATTTTTTTAAATTTTTGCGAAATTAACCGCCAAGTTGCTCTTTGATTAAAAACTTGCTTTTAGTGAATAAAAAAGGTATCCCTAACAATACAAATAGTGGCCAAAAACAGCTATGTTATATGGACCATCATGATGAAAATCGCGAAAAACCGTTTTTTGGAATATGGCAGCATCACTTTACGAGATGATTTAAGACTCCATCTTTTAGTATATAATGTGGGAACCTTAAACAATAAACTGACCAAAAATTTGGCCAAAAAAGTTTTCATTTGCAAAAGTTATCTTAACAAAAACTACAATTATTGTAGGGTTAACACTGAAATAATAGTTTTTGTTAAGATAACTTTTGCAAATGAAAACTTTTTTGGCCAAATTTTTGGTCAGTTAATTGCTTAAGGTTTCCACATTATATACTAAAAGATGGAGTCTTAAATCATCTCGTAAAGTGATGCTGGCATATACAAAAAACGGTTTTTCGCGATTTTCATAATGATGGTCCATATAACATAGCTGTTTTTTGTCCACTATTCGTATTGTTAGGGATGCCTTTTTGATTCACTAAAAGCAAGTTTTATATCAAAGACCAACTTGGCGGTTAATTTCGCGAAAACCTCAAAAAATGAAGAAATTCGCGAATTTAAGGGCTTAAGATGAAAAGCCTTAAACCAAATATGTATAAGAAATATTGCTACAAGTCATATCTTTGTTTTTCATGCCATACAATTTAAAAATCATTAACTTTGCAAATTTTTTTGTTGAAAAACTGGCTCGAAATCAGCAAATCTTTAACGACATTTTGCAAGAAAACTGTACCATACATCGAAAAACGGAGTACGCCATTCGAATCAGCATATCCGAAATATGTAGAAATGATGGTCGTAACTCTTGTTTATTTTTTTGTGTTCCGCAGTGTAATCATCTTCAAATTATATTTTAGTAACTAAAAAAAAATTATCATGTCTTCGACTTTGCGAACTGTACAAATTTAAAACTTCTTAAGTGTCATTACGAACAACAGAAAAATAAATTACGCTTATCCTTCGTTCTTGTCGTTAGCAATTGTTTTCAGTTCAAACAAACCTTTATAGGGACACTTTTCTCATGTATACTTAATTAGAACTATAATTAACATAAAAAACCGGTTCAGTTATTAGTAGTCAACCCATTTAAACAAAAGTGGGCGTTAAAATTTGTGTGGTAAGTTAAATATGTACATATGTTAACAATACCCAAGGATTTAAAATCATTTGTACCAAGTTTAAGCGGTATCTTTTAAGATTTTTTTTTAGTAGATCGAATTAGAATAAAAATTAATTTAAGATATATCGACAAAAGTGGCGAGGACAATTTTTCTTTCCGAACAATTATATGGACTATTACGGACATTTAAAACAAAAAAAAAATAGCCAAATCGATCCAGGCGTTCTCAAGTGTTGCGATTACCAACGAAATACATTTGATTTTTATTTATGTTTTATTATTCTATATTTTCTTTTTCTATAGAGCAAATTTTATATATATCGAAAAAAGAGTCGGTGGACAACTTTTCGTATCGTAAAAACCTTATTTGAATTTAACCAACTCGGTCCATTCATTAAAAAGTGGGCGTAGAAATGGAAAATTGTTCTTTCCGAAAATCCTTAGACAAAATTAGACAAATTGATCCAGCCATTCCATGATTTAAAATATATATATATCGGGAAAAGTGAGCATAAAAGTAGGCGTAGACAATTTTTCTTATTTAAAGAATCGTTTGCGGACTATAACCAAATGGGTCTAGCCGTTAAAGTTCTTTCGATACATATACAAAAGTGGGCGTGGGAAATTCCGTAAAACGCTTGGACGGTATTCATACTCAGCCTTTTTTTGCTTGCAATAAAGTCTTGCAGCTTTTTTTGTTGGCAAACGGGGGTGAAAAGAAAACGGGATAGAAAAAAAATCACGAATTCTGTTTTCCTTCTTCTATGCTTCTTACCCCTGTTTGCCTACAAAAAAAAGTTGCAAGACTTTATTGCAAGCAAAAAAATGCTGTGTATAAATACCGTCTTAGTTGAATTATGACTAACATTTTCAACAAAAAATAGACAAAGTGGGCGTGGTCAATTTCTTTTTTCGTAAACCCAAAGTTGAAATATAATGAAAATTTATCTAAAAAAATTTAGTCAAATCGGTCCAGCCATTCTTAGATTTTAGATAAATGGAAAAAGTGGGCGTAAAAGTGGGCGTGGTCGATTTTTTTTTTCAGCAGAAACTTAAATTGGATTACTACGAACATTTAACAAAAAAATTACCCAAATCGGTGCAGCTGTTTTCCTTTTTTAGTTAAATTGAAAAAAGTGGGCGTAAAAGTGGGCGTGGTCAAGTTTTCTTTACGTAAAAACCTAAGTTGGACTATGACGAACATTTCAAAAAAAAATTGTCCAAATCGGTCCAGCCGTTCTCAACTGATGCGGTTACCAACGAACGACAATTGATTTTTATTTATATAAGAAGATTAAAACTCAAAAATTCTGAGATTATTTTCCCATCGAAATAATCGCAAATTTTTTCTAGGATTCAAGGACTTTTTCCTATATAAAAGGTCTCAGCTTTTCCAATTAAAAAGTCTTAGATTCTGATAAAAATAAAATAATTCTAATAAAAATAATCTCAGATTCTGAGACGTTTTTCCTAAGGACGAATACTTAGATTCCTAGACATTTTTCCTATAAAAGTCCCAGATTCTGTATAATTTTTCCTATAGAAAAAGTCTAAGATTCTATTGCATTTTTGTTGTATATAAAATTCTCAAATTTTCCTGAAGAAAATTTTCTTATTTTTCCTATAGAAAAATTTTATTTTAATTTTACTTTTTTATACCCTCCAACCACAGTGTGGGGGTATACTCACTTTGTCATTCCGTGTATAACACATCGAAATATCGGTCGGGGACCCCACAAAGTATATATAATATTGATCCATGATAGAATCTAAGACATTCTAGCGATGTCCGCCCGTCCGTTCGTCCGTCTGTAGAAATAACGATGCAGTCCAAACCAAAAGTGCTAGACCCCTGAAATTTGGTTCGAAATTTAAGTTCGAAGATGGGCAAAATCGGACCAGGGGGAAAAAAGTTCCCCCTTGAAGAACTAAAATGACCCCTGAAAAATACAATATTTTTACAATTTTTTTTTAAATTTAAGCTCAACAAATGTAACATTTTTATGCCATATTATGTTCATAGACCTGCGCTTGGACCAAGGGGATTGGAAAATTCGAGTTTTTCAGGCCGCCCCCTGTGGGGGCGTGGTTATAGAAATTAATTAAAAATAACGATAAAAATGTATTATTTAAGCGAAAATATCATAAATAAATAATTTGTAAACACATAGCGGTGGTAAAGGTGGCCCCTACCGATTCCGCGGATCCCCCCCCCCCGCAAAAAGAAAAGACGCCCCTGTGATTTTTTTTAATTTTAAACGTGTTGGAGGGTATAAAAGATTCGGCACAGCTGAATTAAACACTCTTACTTGTTTTTCTATAAAAAACAATTTTTCTAAAGAAAACTTTTGAGATTCTTGAAAATTTTAGAAAAAATTATCAGTCATGATTTTCCTCTTTTCTTTTTACCCAGAAGAATTTTCAAATTTTCAATATAGAAAATTCTCAGATTTTTTCTATAAAAAAACTCTCAGATTCTTCCTATAGAAAAACTGTTAAATTTTTCATATACAAATTGTCAAAATTATAAGATTTTTTCTATAAAAAAGTCCTAAGAAAAACTTTTTTCTATAAATTCCCAAAATATTCATTTAGAAAAATTAAGAAATTTTTCGTCTGGAAAAATTCCCAAACATTTCGTCTAGAAAAATTATTTTTTTTTATTTTTATTAAGAAAAGTTTTAATTTTTTGAGACTTTATCACATAGAAAAATTCTAACATTCAGAAACATTTTAGGATTCTTAGACATTTTTCATAGAAGAATTTCTATAAAAAAAAAATTTCTCCGATAGAAAAACTCCTCGACTTTTCCTATAGAAAACTTTTAAGGATTTTCCTATAGAAAAATTCTCAAATTTTTCTCTAAAAAAAATTCTCAAATTTTTTCATGTAGTAAAATTTTAACATTTCGTGACATTTTTCCTTAAGAAAAATTTTAAGATTCTTTAACATTTTTTATAGAAAATTTTTCAGATCCTTGGACATTGTTCATTTAATTTTTTTTCAGATTATTTCCTTTTCACTTTCTTTAACATTTTTTATAGAAAATTTTTTCAGATCCTTGGACATTGTTCATAGAAATTTTTTTCAGATTATTTCCTTTTCACTTTCCTTTTTCCCTCTTCTTTTCTTTTCTTTTCTTTTCTTTTCTTTTCTTTTCTTTTCTTTTCTTTTCTTTTCTTTTCTTTTCTTTTCTTTTCTTTTCTTTTCTTTTCTTTTCTTTTCTTTTCCTTTCTTTCTTTCTTTCTTTCTTTTCTTTCTTTTTTTCTTTTTTCATTCCGAATTCGGTTTGGGGGGGGGGGGGGGAATTTCCTTTTTCCCCCCGTGGATCCGCGCCTGTATAAAAATATGTGGGCTCCAAAAACCATATTTTTTGGGAGTCGTTTTTGAGTCGTATATTTGGAGGGCTCTACATTTTGTCAGCTGGGAATATATATTTGAAATATTTTGAATTTGTCAAAACAAAATAAATTTAAAAAAATCGACAGGGCGATTCAAATAATAATAGTTATAATTTATGGGCAATTCAAATAATAAAAATTCAAATTTTAGTAAAAGTTATTTTAAAAAACTACTTTTATTGTCAAAGTTTGGCTGAACGAGTAAACAGGAAGTTCTGGGTTCAAATCTCAAGTGAGGCAGATAAAAATAAAAAGCAGTAAAAAATTAATTAAAATTTTTTCAATTTAAGCAAGTAATTACTAAAATTGTTTTTCTCAAAATTATTTTCTTTGTAAATAAAGTTTGTTAATGGTTTTAAACGACATTGAATAGAAATTTTGATATTTAAAAGCTCTTCATTAAACAGAGAACAACATATTTTTCGCAAAACTGGTGATGATTTTTGGTTTTTTCTTTTAACTATTCAAGAGCTTTGACATAAATTGACATTTGTGAAAGATGCTGTACTTGAGATACTAACATTTTCCGACGTCAAATTATTTAACTGCTTTCAGAAGGCTTTAGGATTTTAATAACTGCATGAAAATATGCAAAAATTTTCAAAAAAATCTTGACAAATTCATTTCCGGTGACGAAGTTTCGGACTGGCATGCTAGTATGCAATACAACTTAAAGTATTTAAATTTATATATAGTTTTATAAAATTACATCTATCATATATATTATATTTTTGTTATTTTATAGGACTCCACACTTTATATGTTGTCATCAGCGTTAGGGGCATCTGCCCCTTTAAGCCCATCGGCTCAGGCAACGTTAAATAAACATCTACCCAAATTATCAACAAAGCGTTTAATTCAAGCTCCGCTTAATGTAAAGCCACCAGTTCAAACTTCTGATGCTGCCTGCCTTACTGGTAATTATAACTTATTAACCCTGTTTAAGACCAACGACTCCAAACGAGAACATTTAGACATTGACGATAATATCGTAATGTCAAATTAAAGTTTTTTTTTTTATTTATTAAACATTTTAAATATTTAAAAAAATTGTGATTTGTTTTTTATCTTTTTTTGGACTTATACACTAACGTTTTTGTAGCACAATAAATCTAAACAATCTAATTCTGAGCCGATTTTTTCGTAAACAAATTTTCAGATTTTTAGCCAAATAGTAGAAAAATTAAAAAACTATTAAATTTTTCTTTGAAATTTCGTTAATTTTAATATACATACTTTACGTGACTTAAAACGAGGACATTTTTTGAGTTTCTTACAAGGGAAGTTTTTCTACACTAAAACAATCCTGTCAAATAACTACACTCAACCAAAAATCATTGTATTCCCAAAGAAAATCGCTGTAAATTCAACAGAAATCATTGTTGATTTTGACCCTACAAATATTTATGTTGATTTCAATAAAAATTATCGTCAGTTTTTGTAAAAGTTGATCAACTCGTTTTTTTGTAAATCAACTCTTATTATTTGTAAATTCAACTCATATTTTTGTTAATATAAGAAATTTTATTAACAAAAAAAACTTGTTGTTATTTGTTAATATTCTTTTATTAAGCATAAATCACAATATTTTTGTATTATCGTCGGCTTTTTAAGCTGCAATATTTGAAGATTTTCACAAAGATTTTCACAAACACTTCGTTTATTCATGTTATGCACTCATAAGCCATTCTCCAGTTTTCTGATGATACCAAACAAAATCCTTAAAAAAACAAAAAAGTTTTAATATAGTATGAATACATAAAGTAATCAATGTATTTTTTTACTTACCAAATATTTACAAATCAGATCCTTTTTTATTTATTTTTATAATATTAAATATTTTTATAAATAACAAACACATAAAATAATTTTCTAAGAGATAAACACGATTCACATTGCTACCAACTCACTCGTCACTCGTTAATAATAATAAAAAAAAAATGAACGAACAGGGTTGTTTTTTCTATTTTGATTTATCTATTGAATTCTGTATAAGCGTTGTAAAGAGTTGATTCAACTTTACTGATTATTCAACGATATCAACATTAATTTTTGTTGAATACGGCATTATTCTGTAAAACTTGATCTACAATGGGTTTACTAATTTTTCTACTAAGATATTTCTATGAGTGTAGAAAAAGTCTCGTAATTCCATTTTACCAACATTTGTTTTCATTGTTTATTAACAAACAAATTCGATCGAAATTTCCAAGGTAATTTGACAAAAAAGGCTAGTGTAAATTCACAAGAATTCCTTGTATTTTTTTCGCGCCAAAAAAGTTGTCAATTTACAATTTTATTGGTAAAAATATTGAAAAATTGAAAAAAAGTTCGTAATTTACACTGGGAATTCTCTTAAAATAGGAGGTAGCAAAAAATCTAGTTAAGTCACAAGATTCTTTGTAAGTTTTATCGTGTCAAAAAATTTGTAAATTTACAACTTTATTTGTAAAAATGTTGTAAAATTACTAGGAATTCTTGTCAAATAGGAGGTAGCAAAAAATAAAAATAAATTTTCTTGTTATTTTACAAGGTTTTTTTTAGTGTAGTCACCCGCCGATCGTTATGGAATTAATTTTCTTTTTTAGCTGCCCAAATTCATATTTAATGCTACACGCAAAAAAAATAAATCTGTCTCAGATTGAGCAATCCTACTTGGTAAAACTTTTTTCATACCAAAAAAAAAACAAATTTTTGCTTAAATTATGCTTGTCGATGTTAAAGTAACATAATTCATTTTTTATGTAAAATTACCAAGTAACATGCACAATAACGCAAATTACTTGCAAACAAAAATTATCAAAAGAAAACAGGAAAAACAAATACAGACCGCCATTTTCATTTTGTATTTTAGTGTGCGTGGTTCGTTAATTTTTTGTGTTATAAAAACGTAAAAAGGAAATTGATAATGATAAATAAAATTAAAATAAATCAATAAATAAAAATAAATAATTAGTTTTTTAAAAGATAAATAAATGTAAGACACAAAAATGCTAAAGTTAATTTTGCTGTCATAACCCAAGTAAAAATATGAAGGATCAGTACTGATCCGAAAAATGGATCGCTAAAATTAGATCAGTTTTAATCGGACGGATACAATTTCATCCGAAAAATGGGTTTATCTAATTGTATAAACCCATTTTTCGGATGACATTGTATCCATCCGATTAAAACTGATCTAATCTTAGCGATCCATTTTTCGGATCAGTACTGATATTTCAAATTTCGGATCAGTACTGATCTGAGTAAGATCTTTCAAATCTCGGATAAGACGTGATATATAAAAATATATCTAAACATTTTTACTCGGGAACTTAAAACACCATTAATTTAGCAAAACCAATGGAGTCCCAGACTTATGTTTCGATAAATTACAAATGGAATGATATAGTGAGTATACCCCCATTCCGAAGACACCAATAAGGTTTAATAGATTTTTAGTTAAAAATTAGTGTTTGGTAATAATTTTATATTTTTACAGGGTACTGGTAAATACGTTTTTGAAGCTATGGCGAATTCTTTACTACAATAAAGAGCGTGGGCACCAGTCCTGCCTTTAGTTATAAAATTAAAAAAATCAAAGCCAAGGGAGTCCAGGCCTGTTTTGATGAGTTACAAATGGAATGACAAAGTAAGTGTTCCTCCATACCAAGAGACCAAGGGGGTTTACCAGTTTTTTTAAATTAAAAATTTATGTTTTGTAATAGTTTTCTATTTTTACAGGATGCTTTTAAATAAATTCGCGAAGCTATAGCGGATCCTTCACTCCAAGAAAAAGCGTAGGCAGCAGTCACTGGAGAAAATTGTACATAAAGGGTCAGTTGGTCGGTGGTAAATTAAATCCTACACAACATTTATTATATTAATATGGATTTATTCTGTGAAAATTTTA
The DNA here is from genome assembly GCA_963921195.1 of Pegoplata infirma. Classification (NCBI taxonomy): domain Eukaryota; kingdom Metazoa; phylum Arthropoda; class Insecta; order Diptera; family Anthomyiidae; genus Pegoplata; species Pegoplata infirma. Next base: position 152,717,288 of record OY992537.1, on the reverse strand, counting down.
AATTCAACAAATATACAAATTTTTACAAAAATTTTATACAAAATTTATTTTAGCATAAATGTGGTAATTTTTAGCATCCCAGTAAAAACTTCTATTACCAAGTAATGAGGTTTTCGCCTTTAAATAGATGGTGGTAGCTAGTTACTATGTTGGTGAAACACTCATTATTTTAACATGGCGATGTCATTGGAGTAATGACCGCATACCCACTCGCTTACGAGAATGCTACTGAAAAACTACATACATTAGTACCACAAATAATAAGCTACTAGTAGCCCAAAAATAACTCGTTACCCACTACTTACAAAAATGCTGCCAAATAACAGCATACATTAGTCCCAAAAATAAGTAGCTACCAGTTGCTCAAAAATAACTCGTTTCCCACTCCTTACAAAAATGCTACCAAATAACAGCTTTTGATTTTTTTAATAAATTTTTAACTTGGGGCAACTTCCGCCAATATGAAATTGAACAAGTTCATGTTGAACGCGTTTATTTCAAGAGCAACCAAGCGGGAAAATGCGGAAATAGAAATGATCCAATGTGCCAATGGAACCAATGTTTACGTTGATATCCTTCCCTCCAAATGTTTGATTGTAAAATTCAAATATTACAGGACCGAAAATATATCTTGGAACCTCGTAGAAAGGGACATTTGGCTACTTAGGACATTACCAATAACAAATATACAGAAGCGACTGCTGCTCAGCCAATGGAAACCGCATTAAACACCATCTTAAGTCTACATAAGAGTGAGTTTTAAGGGAAATACTGTCTGTGATGGTTTTTTACCTTTTTACCGGCTTTAACATAATTTAAACAACAAGGCAAAAAAAAGTTAAATTAAAATTTGGAGAACACCACAAAATTTCTACAAAAAACAATAACAATTTAGAAAACGCCAATTATAATCCAGAAAACTTCAATAGAAGTATATGTAAAGACTAATTAAGGCTCATAAATCACGATCAAGTGTCAGCTAGATCCAGTTTTCTGAATATCAATTTGGTTTTTTAAACTTTTTTTTGCCTTGTCCAAATTTTAATCAGAATTCCTGAATTTGAATTTCTGTTCACACACAGAAAAAATTTGAAACGAATTTCAATCAACAAAAACGCGGATTCAATCAATTTTTTGATTGAAACTCCTCCAATTAAAAAAATTGTTATACCAATCATCAAATTGTAGGTGATTGATTGAAATTTTTTTCAATCAAACATTTTTTGGACTTTGATCAAAAATTTGATCAATTTTGTTTTTAAAGTCAATCAAAATAATGATTGATTTAACAAATGAATTGTAAGCTTATGACAAAATTATCAAAAAATTCATCTTTTTTGCTTTCCAATATGTTGCCAACAATAAAAAAGAGTAAAGCCCGATTATTTTGTATATTTTTGAATTAGTCTATTCAAATAAATTAAAGCAAAAAAAAAAATCTGGTATGTTGAAAATTTGTTACAAAAAATAGAAAAAATTTTAATCAAAACATTGATTGACTCATTTTAATATTGTTGATCAATACATTTGATTGAAAATTTTTAGCCAATAATTTTTTGTGTGCAGAGTTTTATTAGAAAAAGTAGATAAATGTTAATCTTTTTTAAGCTGAATGTGCAAGTTCTTTCTAAATTTTCTTTGGCATTTTGTTAATTTCATTAAAAAAAAAATAAATTTTGACAATTTATCAGATATTTTAAATCGTATTTACCAGTAACCTGTTCTGTATCAGGTTATTGGTAACTCATTATTTATTAACAAGATGTAACCGGTTTTGTATTAGGCTATCGGTAACTCATTATTTGTTAACAAGAAGTAATCGAGCAGGTAACGAGCCCTCATTACATAGAATGCAAGCGGTAATGGGGACTTATTACCAAGTTTTTACTGGGATTATTTTTAGTCACCTTTTCTAATAATTTTGGTATATTTTCACAATATTTCTTTTGGTATATTTTACCAAGTTTTTGCTTAAATAGCATTTTCTTCAACATTTTTTACCTAAGCGTTTTGGCTAAATTACGAAAACTACTTCGTCGGTTGTAGTTTTAGCATATTTTTGTTAAAATTATGCCAGATTTTTGCTCACTCCGACACAGTTTTTTTTTTGCGTGTATAATGAGGATCCGCATATTGTGTATTTTAAAATTTATCTCGTCAGGTTTCGATGTGGTCTTAAAAATTCTAAAACTTTGTCAAATATTTTAACTTCTAAGGAAATGCTTTAAATAAAACTTTTTGTCACTCATATTTCTTTTCTTTAGATTTATGTAGCACAGAAAATATACCAGAAATAGAAATATTTTCACTATTAGAAGAACAAATTCCAAAATATAAAGTTCGCTCGGACTTTCTCACAGATTTTGCTGGATATTCAAATCAGGACTGGTATGTACCAGCCCCAGCTCTTATAATACCACCAGATGGATTGGGTTTAACTAAGGAGCAAACTCGGGAAACTCTCAACTATTTCCGTAAGTATTCACAAAGGAATTATTTAAGTTCATAGAGATTGTATTTTTACACTATAATAAAACAATTAAAGATTCCTACTATAAATTGGGTAAATTTCAGCAACTTACAAATATTTATACTACTTTTAATTGGGAAAATTTAAAGGAATTTCATGTAATATAAAAAAGTTTGTTGAAATTTACCTAATATATAGTAATTTTTCACATTTTAATTAGAATGTACTATATAGAGCTGTAAAAAAATATATATATCGCCTTTCCATGAAACAGCACGAGAAAAAGGGTATTTTTGACCATGGGTCTTTAGATACGTTCATAGATACTCTATTGAGCCATTTAAACAACCCCATTTACAGTTTTATTACATTCCGAAAACTAACGAGTTTATTCGCGATTTAAATTTCTTAAAAATATTTTTTAAAAATTAAAAAAATAGTATAGTTCTGATTTTATAATCATAACTGAAATTTAAAGCTAAATTCCTCTTCTTTAAACGTAAGTATTTTCGTCAACTTTTACCCCTTTTGATTTGTATACCCTCCACTCTAGTGATAGAGGGTATATATAAGTTTGTCATTCCCTTTGTAACACATCGAAATATTGGTCTCGGACCCCATAAAGTATATATCATGAAATCTTTTTTAAATTTCAACTCAGTGAAACCGAAATAAATGTTTAAAAAAACCGACAGTTTTTGGAATTTAGAAAAACTGTAAATGCAGTTGTGTAAACAAGACCTTGAACCATCACTGAGCAATGTTTAAGGATTACCCCACTTTATCCGTAAAAGTTACAGAGGGTTAAAGTTGAAAAATCGATAAAAATGGCTTGAAATAATCCATAGTTTTTACATTCTTTCGCATTTTTTTTTAAGTTCTCCTTATATTTCAATCTTTTCCGGCATAACACAAAGTCAGTACATATAAAAGATTATTTTAATGTTGGCTTGATAGATGCTTCATCGCTTGGTAAGAAGTTATAAGACGGTTAAGTTTTGAAACCAAAAATTAAGAGTTTTTAAATTTTCGAGGTTTTTTGATCAGGGATTTCGGCCCCCTCTATAAAATGAAAAAAGTTGAACAAGAGTTGGTAGCTGTTGTAATTCTTAACATTTTGGAATTAATCCCGTTAATGTGCCACGAATAGTTAAGGAGTTTCAGCAGATCAAAGTTCAAAAGAAAAAACGTGATTTTTTTAAAATACCAGTTTTTCGCGAGGCACATTCGCGGTTTCATTCGAAATTTGGTGGACTCTTGCGTAAACCGAGTTTTTTAGAAGTTTACATAAAAAAATCACTGGCGGGTTTATAAAAAATAAATTGCAAAAATTTTTTGGCATTTTTGAAAATTGAGCGAAATTTGCAAATCTGTTTCCAATTTTTTTTAGTAGCAATTAATGCATCATGTTCATTTTAATACACCAAAAGACGTGCCTTAACGAGTAGAAATGATTTGCTTTTTGACTTTTTACTTTAAGCCATTCTGAGCGGAAAGCGCGATGATTTTATCTAAACCTGTTTTGATCTGGCACATCCAAGGCTTTACACGAAATCGGATGAATTTTTTTTTAAATGAAAGCCCACTTGATGTGTCATCATAAAATCAGAGGCGGGTTAAAAAATTTTGATGATTATAGATTTTTTGGACCATATTAAATTTTCTTGTTATAAAAAAGCATCACCGATTTTTTTTAACACTGGTACAATGATACGATTTTCCGTGATTTTTTTTTCAGTAAAACCAACGCGCATTGCCTTAATATGTTATAAAAAATTGTGAAACTTTTCTTTTACCGCGAATTAATCGCGATTTTAGGTACTTAGATATATTTTTTTTAAATCGTTTGGTCATTAAAGGGTTAAATTTATATCATATATTTTAGAAGAAATGATATATCCTGGCATGTTTTAATAACGCATGCAACAAATGTGTAGAAAAAAAATATTTAAAATATTTTTAAGATTTTTTAAAACCGCTAAATCTTAAAACCGCCATAACTTTTGACCCCCTTGCGCGATTTAATTGACGCGCACGAATTTCTTATTCTTAAATAGCTTCTAATACATAGATGGGAATTTTTCATTACCATTGAAATTTAATTACCATTGGTTGATATCAATGGTAATGAAAAAATTTTCATTACCATTTAATGGTAATTAAATTTTTTTAATTGAAAAAATAATTACTAATGGTAATGAAATGCACCAATTGTTGAAAAACACCAATTATAATTGGTTTCAAAACCATTGGTTTGCACATTTTTGTTTTTTTGAAAAGTTAAAAATTCAAACATCAAAGTATGTTTTTACAAAAAAAATATGAAAATGTTAAAGACAAAAAACACAATGCAAACAAAAATTTCAAATATTGTGTTATACAAAGGCAATCAACGTGTGTTTGGTTTATAAAATGTGAAAAACTAAAACACCATATAACAAAAAACAACGAATATTTTCAAATATTAACGATTTTGACAATATTGTAACGACTTTTACTAATGGTAATTATTTTTTTTAAGTGATGCCATACCAATGGTAATTATTATTTTTTAATTTTCATTAGTAATTAAATTGATAAATAATTTAATTGATACAACCAATGGTAATGAAAAAAATTTCATTACCATTGACATCAATTAAATGGTAATTAAACCATCAATTAATTGGTCCCTTTAATTAATTAGTCCCAACTATGTTCTAATATTTATGCCAACTTTCATCGATGTGCCATCAAAACAAAAATCACATCTTTTTTACCTCAAAATTTAAGTCTTAGCCGGAACTCCTCATATATTCATGATCCTCGATCGATTTTAAGTCGATCTAGCGATGTCCGTCCGTCTGTCTGTCTGTCCGTCCGTAGAAAACACGCTAACTTTTGAAATACTTTACAGAGGCTACTTAAGTTTGGCATATATGTTGGTCATTTACCTGGTCAGGTTGGTATTGCAATTCAGCCAAATCGGTCCAGTGGTTCAAAAGTTATGAGCAAAAGAGTAAATTTCGGCAAGGTTTTTTTCGCGAATTTACGAGATAAAAAACACGATAATTTCGAAAGACAATAATGAGACTGCTGAAACGTGGCATGTATCTTTGCCGTTCCCCAGATCTGTTTTAAAAATTACACTCGAAAAAAATTTTACACTCAAAAAAAAAATTAAATTTCAATATTTTGTGTACATACGTACGTGCATTCACTCAGAAATATCTTTACAGTAAAAAAACATTACACTCGAAAAAAGTTTTACACTCAAAAAAAAAAAAATTGTATTTTTTTTTTTGAATGACAAAAAAAGAGTTTTTTACTCAAAATAAAATATTTCTAATCAAAATTGTTAATTTTTTCACTTTAAAAATGTACTATCCTTCAAAAAAGGCATTGTGGAGGGTATTCATACATTCGGCAAAGTCGAATTTAACTTTTCTACTTGTTTTTTTTTTTTTTAATTAGCATATTATTATAGTATGGAATTTTAACAAAAAAAATCAGTTATCTTTTTCATGGGACACAAAGGTCTTCTATTTTTAATATTATTAAAAAAAAATTGCTAATTTTTTCCCATACAAAAATAAAAAAAAGATATTTTTTTTTGTTTTTCATAATTTTGTAAATAAATGTTTTCTAAATTGTTTTTCAATGTATTTTTGAAGAGCCATAAATCCTTAAGTAAATATCAGATTTCTATAATCAAAATTGAAATGGAAAGCTAGAATCCTCTACTTTTTCAACAAAAAAATTGTGTCATTAAAAAAAAAGCATTTTGAATGCACTAAAGTATTGCATTTCCATTTAAAATGCATTTTTGTATTGAGACATTTTTTTATAAACTTTTACGTTTAAAGCAGATGATTTAAGCTTTCCATTTCAATTTTGATTACAGAAATCCGATATTTACTTAAGGAGTTATGGCTCTTCAAAAATACATTGAAAAACAATTTATAGTGCATTCACATTGGCGTCGAAACTCCGTTTCGAAACGAGGTTTTGATCCAAATATATATTTGTACAATATTTGTGCTCACGTGTTGAAAAAAAATTTCGGTCGAAAAAAAATTACATTCTAAAATATATTTTTTACAAAAATGTCAAAAAAAAAATTGTTTGCTTAAAATAAAATCATTCTAGACAACTTTCTCATGCATTTGAGTATCCCGCCGAGTCGCCTTTTATTTTTTTCTTGTTTTTACTGCATAAATATATATTTTTTTTAATATTCGGATTCGGCTTGGCCGAATATTCGGCTTCGGCCAAAAAAGGTGTATTCGGTCGGACACTAGTAATTATACTCATTACATAGTTTTTGCTGGGTTACTGTGTTTTTAGCAGACAGAGAGACGGATGGACATCGGTCGACTTAAAAACGATCGAGGATCATGAATTAATATACTTTTGAGGTCATAGAGGTGTTACAATCAGAATGACAAACTTATATACCCCCTATCACTTAATAGAGGATATATAATAAATCCCGCTTTTTAGGCCAAAATCCCGCTTTTTCAACCTTTCCATCCTGCTTTTCATTCAGAAGCTGTTGCACAGTGCTTTGTCCCATTGACAAAAATCAAAAAAAAAAAAAGTTCCCATCGTTTTTATTAAAATATATTTTTTTGTAAAGGTAATAAGGTAACTTAATATTTTAATAATAATCCCTTTCGATATAACTCTTTTTGTCGCTACAAGGGGTCACTAAAGTTAGAGAATTTCCAAGCAAAAGGTATTTAAAAAAATAATATTATTTTGAGTTTTACAAAAATAGTTCCCAAAAATTCAGTTTTTAAGATAATGACTTGATTTTTTCTGAAAAAAATTAAAAAATATATTTGAAATACGGAAAATTTTTTGTTGGAGATAAAAAGTTAAAGTATGTGCCTTTTGTCAGACTTTGAATTACTACTTTTTTTTTGTGAGGATCTTTAAAATAACAAAAGTTTGATGGAGTATTAAAAAAATATGTGTTAACCGATTTTTGATTTCATAATTTTTTTTTAAAGCCTTGACCTTTATCTTTCAAAGAAAAAAAACAACGCTTGCAACTTTTGAGTAGAACTTTAGATATATTTTTTTTTTTAAAGTGCCTAAAATCACATTTTTGAAAAATCCATTTTAGTGGCTGACGAAAATAGCCGTAACTTTTTTGCTTTTTAATGAAATGGCTTGATTTTTTTTTTTTTAAACTTTAAAATATATATTCTTTTACCAGAAAAAATTACCTTAGTATTAAGCAATAAGTTGTTTTTCTAAACGCATTGAAAGTTACCTAAATTTTTAGTTTGAAGACCCAAAATTTGCAAATTTTGAAAAAATATTAAAAAAATATATGTTAACCGATTTTGGATTTTTTTCTTTTTTTGAGAAGGTTAAATCTTTATCTATTAAATAAAAAAGTAAACAGTTGCAACTTTTTTTTAGAACGGCAAAAATTTTTTTTTTTCGAAGTGTCTATTTTTTCGTTATTTTTTGGTAACGGCTAAGAGTTGACAATGTTTGAAAAAATATTATAGAAATTATGTTAAACCTTTTTTCAACCCAATCAGCAGAAAAATAAGAAAAAAAAAGTAGAAAAGTTAAATTTGGCTTCACCAAATCCATGAAAACTGTCCACAATGGCAAACAAAATTTGAATACAAATGAATTTGAGTAGGGCAGTATGCTCTTCCCATGGATAAAAATAAAAAAAATAAAATTGTCTAAAATTGTTATTAAAGACAGATTTTTTGAAAGATAATTAAGTTTTTCAAATAAATGTGAAAAAAACATTTAGTGTAATTGCTTTTGATGCCACGAGAGGGCTCTAAACTCAGAGAATTTTATGCAAAAATAACTTAACATAATAACTGGGTTAATTGTTTCAAGACATTAATTCTCGAAAATTTATTTTTTTAAAAACTGATTTGAAGTTTAGGATTTTTTTACCCATTATGGATTATTTAATTTTTAACTGTAGCTAGAAATTATGTTTAATTTAATATGTCAAATTATAAGTTAGATTAAAGAAACTGTGAAAAAAAAAAGGAATTTGGTATTGCTCTTTAACCTTTAAATACCCGTTTTATAGGTTTTATGTTAGAATTTTTGTAAAAGCGAATAATGTGACCCTTTAAAATGGGAGATAAGGGTTAATATGTCCCAAGAAAAACTGCCATTAAATTTCACTAAAAATATGTAAAAACATAATTTAGCCTAGCAGTAAATTCAATAAATTTTTTAGTAAATATAATATTTTTCTTATTTCAATCTCCTTCAGTAAAACACAATTTAACAATATATGATACTTTACAATTTCTTTTTTATGCATTTTCCTTATATCGTACGAACTTTTGACCTTTGAAAACCCCTAGTAAAATTCGATGCTTAAAAGTTTTGTAGAATACTTTAACCCTTTAAACCCACGTGTTAGTGGTTTTCCATGAGGGTTTTTGGAAAATGGACTAAAATGACCCCTAAAAATACGAGATAGAGGGTTAATGTATTCTAAGAAAATAACCGTCATAAAATTTCACTGCATACATCAATTAACTTTATTTAGCTCAGAACTTGCTTAAATACTTTTTTTTTTACTTTTTCCAACCGCTTTGGAAAAAAATTCCACCATTTTTCAATAAAGGATATTTTTGTATTTTCCACATTAATAATCCGGTTTTACCCAAATTTGGCAATAATATATTCCTTATAAATATCAATTTACGTACCAATTTTTGTTACGATCGGGCTATTTTTGTTGTAGTTATAGCGTTTTTAGGAAAAAGGATATATGGCAGGACCTAGAGTCCTTACTTCGATTAAGCTGAAAATTTACATACATGTTGCTAGTTGTATATGCATCCGAATAACCACTTTTTGTTCTTTTGCGGACATTATTGTAGCTAAAATAAAATTTTTAAGTTTCAGGACACATGGGAGGTAGACGTGTTCTTGCACTGATTTTTCCAAAAATTCATATTTTTCTTAATTAAGGTATTTGCTGCTAGTGTACCAAATTTCAAAAACGCCTGACCACTCCATCTATTTTTGCCGATTTTAACATGGGAACAAAGCAACATGTTCCGGTCATGACTTACCTGACCAACATGTTGGTCAGGTAAGTCATGACCGGAGCAAGGAAGTTCATGCACTAAAAATCACATTTTAAGCGCTAAAAATATGTATCCAAAATTAAAAATATGCAGTAAAAATTAGAAAAATATGCATTTAAAAATAGACTTATTTTAATTTTTTTTTCATAAAAAACCTAAAAACCATTAAATTCAGTCCCATTTTTTTAAATGTTTATATATACAGGGTGATTCAGTCACGACCTGCCGAATTTTACCAGCGTATTCCTTAGCTCATTTCATGAAAATATGTCCATTACGACCATCCCCGAAAATGCAAATGTGCGAAATGGCAGCGGTTTGAAAATTTTCGGATTAGTGGTCGGAGGGTAGTAGGGTAAAATTGATATCTTCTGAACCGGGGATCCGATTTTTTTGTTTTTGGATTTGTTGGAAAGTTCATTGGGAGACCTTTCAGAATCAATAATAAAAAAATTAAAATAAAGTGAAATCGTCGAGATACATAGCTTTTAAGAATAAAATTTGAAAAAAAGACATGAGAATTTGCACAAAACGTCAATTTGCTCAGCCAGATGGCAGGCAACTTATGTTTTTTTTTGCTCTTAAAAGATAGCCCTACCTCTTACCTTTCCAAAGTGCCCTAAAAGAAGCCCAGAGGTCTTACCGTTCCAAAGTTATGACCATTTGCCTTCCAAAAATTTTAATAAAATAAAATCTTAAACTTGTTAATTTACAAAAACAAATGAATGTGTGCTGTTATTTCGCCTCCAAACCCCAAAAAATTTGTTTGCATTTCAGTCAAATGGTCATAACTTTAGAACAGAAAGACCTCTGGGCTTCATTTAGGGCATTTTGGAAAGGTAATACGTAGGGCTATCTTTTAAGGGGAAAAACATAAGTTACCTGCCATCTGGCGGAGAAAATTGAGGTTATGTGCAAATTTTTATGTCTTTTTTTCACATTTTATTTTTTAAAGCTCTGTATCTCGACGATTTCAATTTACTTTAATTTTTTGTTATTGATTCTGAAAGGTCTCCCCATGAACTTTCCAAAAACCCCAAAAACAAAAATATCGGACCTCAGGTTCAGAAGTTATCACCCTCCAACCTCCAACTACCCTCCAACCTCCAATCCGAAAATTTTCAAACCGCTGCCATTTCGCACACTTTCATTTTCGTGGGATGGTCGTAATGGATATATTTTCATGAAATGAGCCAAGGAATACGCTGGTAAAATTCGGCGGGTCGTGACTGAATCACCCTGTATATGTAAATATCTACTAATATGTAAAGGGTACTTTTCACTATCACATATTTCCATTATACAAGCGTAATTTCACCATGTTAGCGAAATATTTTTTTAAAAAATTTGGCCAGAAATTGTTCACTTATTAGATACGACTAGGATTCAATCAAAAAAGAATCCAAAAATCTTTAGGAAGTTGGTAAATTTTGATGAGTATAATGGAAAAGTGTGATAGTGGAAAGTACCCTTAAGTAATGGTTCTTTTACGAGAAAAAAATTACAAAAAACTATTTAGATAAAAAAATTAAAAGATTTAAAACGCTCCTTCCGTCGTTAGAGGACATCTTCCGCTTGCGATAGATGTTATCAAACGAATTTATTATGATTATTGCAATTACACTGTGACACAATTTGAGGGTCATTTCTTAAGGCCTCAACCAAACCAAGACAGTTTGAAAGTACTTATGTGTAGTAGCAAAACCCCCAATGGGTTTTGCTCTGTAACGTCTCAATTTTTTTTTATAGCCCACTGAATTTTTCATTTTCTTTAAAGGCGTTTGAAAAAAGTCGAAAAAATAATGTAACCGTTCTTTTGAGCTTAAAATAGTGTTTGGATGTCTTCAATAGAATTTGATGGGAAATTTTTTTCTAGAATATCTTAACCCTCTGTCTGCCGTATTTATTGGTCATTTAAGTACTTTTCTTAAGAAATGGCTCAAAAGTCTACTAAGACTAGCGTTTAAAAGGTTAAAATGTTCTACGAATATGTCCAGCATCAAATTTCACTTGGGGTTACTGAAGGTAAAAAGTTCGGCTGGTATAAGGAAAATGCAGAAAAAAGATAAATTGTAAAGTGTCCTTCATATTTTTATATTTTTTCTAGAAAATGTATACAATTGTAACCAGGGTTGGCAACCGAAACGAATAACGGTATTGGTATTATATATTTTTTATATCGGTAACGGTAACGGTGTTTTGGATTATTTAGGTAACGGTTAACCGTTACCGAAACAACAATACCGGTACGTACCGGTATTATGAATAAAATTTACCAAGCATATTAAAAAGTCACAAATTTGTTAAAAACACGTAAAAAATCAAAAATTTATTTAATAAAATTAAAAAACTGATAAATTTAGTGCATTTTACACATATAATTATATAGACTATTAATTAACTCAGAATTTAATTGAAATATTCACGCAATATTGCAATTTAACAAATAAATTATTGATTTTTTTCGTGTTTTTAAGATGTCTGTCCAATCAGCAGAAATTATAAGTAAAAAAATACTTTTTTGTTAAAAATGTTAAAGAAGCGAAGTTTTTCAATAAACTTAAAAAAAAAATTTAATAAAATTTTTTAATTTTTATTTAAGAAAATTTTCTTACAGAGCCCCCGCACAACAATGTCGGTAACGTTTTTTTCATACAAATTTTGCAAGAAAAAACGTTCGACCGAAAACCGCTTGAATAAATTCAATTTTATTTTTATGTCGGTTTCTCTCTCTTTTAATTTTTGATATGAAAATGTTACCACATTTTTATAAATATTTCGATTATTTTCGATAAAGTAAACAAAAAAATGTGATCTCTAAAAAAAATATATAAAATTCTAAAAAAAAAAACACAAAAAAACGAATCAATATCAAAAAATTATATTGATGTTAAAAAAAATAATAAAATTAAATAAAAATATGCAGTAAAGGTGAAAAAATAATGTGAATATAAACGTTTGACTGAATTTTCCGCTGCCGCCTTTATTTTGCGCCTATACTCCCCCATGACCGAAACCGTCAACCGCTCCGACATTGTTGTGCGGGGACTCACAGGACAATTTCTGTAAAATTATTAAAATAGTCAGGTGATTATTTCACATTTGAGCAATTCTTAGTTTTAATCGTTTAAATTAGACAAAAATTAAAAAAATGCCAACAATTTTTTTTTTTGTAAAATTTCAAAATAATCTGCTTAAATTTGAACAAAAATATTTTTTTAAAATCAGCATTTTTTAAATAATTAAATGTATTCATTTTAGCAGAAAAATCTGGTAAGCTTTCTAATTCAAACTGAAAGTTGTTTTACAGATTTTTCGACAGTTTTTCTTCAGACTGTACGCCTTGGGCTAATTATGTATTTAACTCCAGAGAACCGCCTCTCCACACTTACCTGCGTGGATGACAACGCCAGGACAACACGATTTGGCACAAATCAGAATAAGAATGTTTACATTACGTGGCACTCACTTTTCTCTTCGGAACTTTTTAGGAACATTGGGAATGTGATCATTGGTTGTACCGATTTCGTCATATTCTTTGTCTTAATTTAGTTAATTGTGAATGTGATCATTTTTGGACTGATTTCCTCATTGTTGTTGTCCAAATAACAATACGATTTGCAATGAACAAAAATTTGTTGTTTTATTTTACATACACTTAAAATATTTTAATTTATTTTTTATCTGCAAAAAAAATTAAAATAAGTAATCGGGTCGTTTATGAAACCAATGCGGATTGGTTTGACAACACTTTTTCACGGAAATCAGCTGTGTGTGTTTATGAATCCAATCCAATTCCAATCAAAGAAAAAATGAGAAAATTTCCGTTCGAAAACGAAAATGTGCGTTCATGAATTCCATTCAGTTGGTTTGACAGTTGGAAAATTTTCGTTCACGTTTTGCTTCGGGGATTTGTAAGAAAAGTTGGAAATAAATTATTAAAAAAAATTTAAAAACAAAAGTTAAATGAAAAAATGTGAGTAACATGTTTTTTTTTTTGTTTTAGAATTTTTTTAAATTTTTTTTTCTTTTTTTATTTTATAAGGGGAAGGCACAAAATTAATGAGCAAAATGCAGTTAGTTCTTCATAAATTTGTGGAAATATCGTATGGATTTGTGTTTAAGCGCCTAAAATATAAACTAAAAACTGTAAAAATATGCATTAAAAAAAGTGCATTTATACTTTTTTGGAAAAAAAAATTCATACATTCCAACAAATGCACTTTTTTCTCTATAATTTTAAAATTCCAGTTATTCGATTTTACGTAATGTAAACAACAGAACACCAAATTGGATTTCATGTGATTCGGAAAATGTGAATTGAAAAATTGTAAAAGACAGAACGGAGGCCTTTGTTAAGTGTGTATGAACTTGATTTTTTCATAAACTTTTTCAAAGTTTTTCTACAAAAAATTTGATAACTTCAAACAATAATGTTGAAATTTCAATTTTCTTGCAAAAAACCTTTGATAAAATTCTTGAAAAAACTATCATACACACTTTAGCTTATTAACGAAAAAAATCAGTCGAACAAGTATTTCGATTTTGAAATTGGGCGCAAAAAATAATAAAAGCCCAGTTGGGCAGCAAGTAATGTTTGAAAAATAGTTCATAAAAAAAGAACAAATAAGCTAAAACTTTATACAAATTATGAACCAAAAATATTCATTAATAGCAGAATATGCAAAACATGATTTTCAACAAAATATGCAAAAATGTGCATTATTGAATCGATGGCTTTTAAAAAGCAAATTCTTTGATGTGCAAAGATATTTATCCTGAGCCAATGAAATACGTAGAAGAAACTGGTATTTTTTTCATACAAAAGTAATGTCAGATCCTAAGTATGGGTTATGCGTTGTATAAAACTCCTTACCTAATGAATCAATAACTAAAAAAAATTAATTCAAAAGAAATTTTTGACAGTTTGTTATTTGTTAACAATTTTTTTTTTTACAAACTGCCTTATAACAACTCTGACTTTGACTTTATAACAGAGTTGATACAAAATGCGACTCTGTATTTGCAAAAACAGAGTCGTATTTTGTAAATACAATTATTTACAACAAAAAAATGTGTCTCCGCTAAGTTCGAACGAAATAGATATTTTTTTTCGAACAAAGCACTTTCGCCACGGTTTCATGAACGCTTCGAAAATTGGAAACGGAATTAAATTTCGTTTCCAATCCAATTTCGTTGTGGATTCATGAACGGCCTGAATATTCAGACAACCGACAACAAAACCATTATAATACCGGTAAAAATCCGAATAAAGGTAATGGTTTTTTATCGGTAACGGTATTTAAAGTTTTTTATTTCGGTATTGGTAACGGTAACGGTAGTCAATATTAAAGGGTTTTTAATCGGTAACGGTATTGAAAGGGTAACGGTAGCCAACACTGATTGTAACTAACAAATATAGGAAAAAATATAAAAAGTTAATGATACTTTACTATTAACCTTTTTTATGCATTTTTCGTATACCAGTTGAACTTTCTGCCTTCAGTGACCCCCAGTGAAATTTGATGCTGAAAATAATCGTAGAACTATTTAACCCTTTAAACGCACGTCTTAGTAGGTTTCTGAGTCATTTCTTAAAAAAATGACATCCAAACACTATTTTAACTTCAAAAGAACATTAAAGGGTCAGTCTTAGTGAAATCAATCAAAAATAGCTAAAAATTTTCGTGACCCCCTCCGATTTTGATTAAATTTGGTTTAGTTGTAACACTAAGTGATAAACTGACGCACACTCATTTTCAGCCCTCTAAGTAAACAGTGGGCGAAAACACGGAGGGTCAAAATTTCCCCCAAAAATCTCCCAGTCGCGACACTTTGCACCGTAAAAACTTAATATCGTTGGTTCTATTATAGCTAGAAAGCCCATTTTTGGTTTGTTTTGAAGCTCATAATATGCTCTACAAGACCTACCATAACCAAAAAATTTTAAAAAAAAAAATAAGGGTTACCTCCCTTATTTTAAGGTCGTGATATACGGAGGAGAAAATGGGGAGGATGGTATCCCCCGATTTTTTTTTTACTTGATAATCTTATAGAGAAAGTCATAAAGAACATATTACAAAATTTTTAAGTTGGGACAACAATGGGATCGCTCAAAATCAAATTTTTTCACAATTTTCCCCAAAATCTCCAAATCGCAACACTCTTTAACCCTAAAAATTTAATATCATAAGTGCTTTTGTAGCTACAGAGCCCATTTTTTTTTTGTTTTAAAGCTTATAATACGCTCTACAAGACAAACCAAAAAAATTTCTAAAAAAAGGAATTGGGGCCCCCCTTTTTCGGAGGTCGTGGCAAAGGGTGGAGGAAATGGGGGGAAAGTATCCCCCGATTTTTTTACTTGGTATTCTCAAAGTGCAAGTCCTAATGAACATAGTCTACAATTTTTATGTTGGGACAACAATGGGATCGACCAAAATCAAAATTTTTCAAAATTTTCCCCCAAAATCAACAAATCGCGACATTCTTGCGCCTCCCATTGGAGTCCTAAGATAAAAATTTCAGGATATGCTCTCTAGAACTTACTCTTTAAAAAAACAAGGTAAAAAAAATAGGGGGATACTATCCCCCGATTTCCCCCACCCCTTGCCACGATCTTTTAATACAAGAGGCACCCCTAATTTTTTTTATTTTTTTTTTTTGTGATAGTAATATTGTAGGGCATATTAAGAGCTTTAAAACAAACCAAAAATGGACTCTGTAGCTATAATACAGTCCACGATATTAAATTTGTAATGTGCAAGATTGTCGCGATTTGGAGATTTTGGGGGAAATTGTGAAAAATTTTGATTTTGGTCGATCTGATTGTTGTCCCAACATAAAAATTTTAGGATATGTTTACTAGGACTTGGACTTGAGAATACCAAGTAATACTTTCGGGTGATACTTTCCCCCCATTTCCTCCACCCTTTGCCACGACTTTTAAATAAGGGGGGCACCCTTCCTTTTTTTCTAAAATTTTTTGGTTAAGGTAGGTTTTGTAGAGCGTACTATAAGCTTTAAAACAAACAAAAATGGGCTCTGTAGCTACAATAGCACTTACGATATTAAATTTTTTAAGTTCAAGAGTGTTGCGATATGGAGATTTTAGAGGAAATTCTGAAAAATTTTGATTTTGAGTGATCCCATTGTTGTCCCAACTTAAAAATTTTAGAATATATTCTTTAGGACTTTCTCTATAAGATTATCAAGTAAAAAAAAATCGGGGGATACCATCCTCCCCATTTTCTCCTCCCTTTATCACGACTTTATTTTTTTTCTAAAATTTTTTGGTTATTGTAGGTCTTGTAGAGCATATTATGAGCTTCAAAACAAACCAAAAATGGGCTTTCTAGCTATAATAGAACCAACGATATTAAGTTTTAACGGTGTAAAGTGTCGTGACTGGGAGATTTTGGGGGAAATTTTGACCCTCCGTATTTTCGGCCCCTGTTGACTTAGAGGGCTGAAAATTTGCATTTGTTAGTTTTTTACGTAGTGTAAGAACTTAACCAAATTTCATCAATATCGGAGGGGGTCAAAAATATTCATGATTGATTTCACTAATAATGACCCTAAAGTTAGTTTCGACATTTTTCTAACGCCTTTGAAAAAAAAACTGAAAAATTCAGTGGGCTATAAAAAAAATTTGTGACGTTACAGAGCTAAACCCATTGGGGTTTTTACTACTACACATAGGTACTTTTAAACTGTCTTGGTTTGGTTGAGGCCCGAAATGTGATGTTGCACTGTGTTAGTTAATCCAATTAATCATTATTTAAATACATTTTTTTTATATCCTATCCCACAAAAGGAGGGGGGCAACATTTTTTTTATTCGCTGGATCCACATGCAGGGTTTTGAACTTCCTCTGACATAAAAATGTTGGATTTGCTTAACAAAAGTACAAAAAACACAGCAAAAAATGCAGTTTTTCTGAGGTTTGTTTAGTTCTCTAAGGGGGAACTTTTCGTTCAACTGTTGACGAGTGTGGACGTGTTTTATTTTAACTCCGTTCTATAAATTGAATTACTAAAATTGTTCGTAATAGGTTTGTTCGGAATAGGAATTTTTGTGATATTTTCATTACCACATCAAGGAAAATGAAAATATGGACACAAATGATACCGATTTAATTCGAGGCTCTGCCTCACCGACTGGTGCTGGTCCTAGCACTGGTCTTAGGGTTGCGACCTTGAAGTCCGGCCTTGATTCTGGTAGGGGTGCTCAGCCTAATATTGGTGGTAAAAAGAAAAAGAAACTTAAGCCATCAAAGGTCAGGCACAACCAGAGAAGGTTTTGTTTGAAAATAATTAACAGACTAAGCCAACTCGATGGAACGAAGCTCTCCGAACGTGAGAGGGCGTCGCTATCATGGGCGAAAGGAGTCATTGAAGAACAGGACAAACTTTCGGCAATGCGCGCATCTGACAAACAGAGCGCTGTTTCGGCCTCGTCATCGAAGTCTGGTAAAAGGTTGCGCTCGCCCGACGAGAAACCTTTACCTAAGAAATCTAAGGTGACCAGCAACGTCTGGACTCAGTCATTTAGTGAAGTGGTGAAAGGTAACTTCGTTAGGGCTGTGATAAACAGGCAAAATAGGGATTGTAGTATTCCAAGGAACAAGTGAAGTTTAGTTGAAACTAAATTAAATGAAATCTACTTTAGGCTCCTTGAGAGTATGCCTGATTTTCTCCCTACTACTGTCAACGCAGGTTGGTATCAGGGGCGAGTAAAATTCGTTGCTTTTGGGAACGAAAGATCCGAAGCCGTATTTAAGGTTGCCATTAGCCAAGTGGGAGAGTTAAGGCCTGGAGCCAGACTGGACGTTGTGGAAAAACATGATATCCCCTCGAAACCCAGAGCTCATGCATGGATTCCAATGGCTACAAGTGACACTGAGGTGATTCTAAAGATGATAAAAGTCTGCAATCCTGACCTTCCAAATCAGAATTGGCAAATTGCCAGATTGGGTGAGATGGAGGGCGCTCGTCGTCAAGCAGTGGACTTGGTTAATGAGGAATCGCTTCCGCTTTTAGCCAGGACTGACGGCATTATTAGATTTGGCTTTTTTCATATAAGAGTCAATGTCTACAAGGGCGACCAGAAGCCTATTTTGGACGCAGCCAAGCCAGTGGCAGAGTCGGCTGGGGAGGAGAATCTGGAAAAGGTTGATATTCAGCTGACCGATTCTAGGCTGATGGGAGATGCATCTGACATTTTCGAAACCGAATCTGGTAACGAATGCGACCTCTGTGATGGCACGGAGGATAAAGCTGTTGCCACGATGGGTGACATTCAGGACGAGGCCCATGCAGTGAGGAATTCGAAGAGTTCTGTTGCCTCCGATTCAGAACAGATGGGACACACATCTGGCTTATTCGAAACCGAATCTGGGGACGAATGCGACAACAAAACACGAATGCGATAACACGGAGGATGAAGCCAATAACACGGTGGTGGAAAGGATGGTGGAAAAAAAACAAGATGTTGCGGTTCCTACAAATAAACCTCCATCACTGTAAGGCAGCCTCAGTTGCACTCTTGCTGCGCCTGACGACAGGAGCAGTTGACTTGGTTTTTATCCAAGAGCCCTGGGTGCGGGGTGGCAGGGTTTGCGGATTGAAGACCCCTGGGTTTAAGTTGATGGTTGCCAAAGGTGAGGGCTCGCCAAGAGCCTGCATCTTGACGAAAAACGGCTTAAATATATTATTTTTATCAACTTTTAGTGATATGGATGTTACAGCGGCTAGCTTAGTGCTTCATGGGAAGTCTATTTGGCTCGCCTCTGCGTATTTTCCTAATCCGTGGTCAATGCCCCCGGAGAAGGTGGGCGGTCTGATTCGGGAGTCTGAATCTTTGGGACACCAGTTAGTAGTGTGCTGTGATGCTAATGCACATCATTCGATATGGGGAAGTACAGACACAAATGACAAATGCGAATCACTTTTGGAGTTTTTGTTAAGCACTAACCTGTATATTAGAGTGGCACTTAAAAATTAAATTTTCTAATTTCAAAATGCGCGGGTCGGAATATTGTGTAGTTGCGTCTAAAAATGATTGTGTAAAAATTTCAGGAAATTCGAATAACTTTAACCCGTGTCGCATTGAGGTCAAAGTTTCGAGTTTTTGGGAAAAAGGACTATGATTTAAAAAAAAATAAAAAAAATATAATTTTATGAAATTAATTAAAATATATTTTTTTTATTAAGCTTATACACAAAACTACTTGGAAAAAATTATGTCAACTTTCTATGACCTCATTAACCCGTTCAAAATTTTAAGCTGAAAATGAAAAATTGGGGATATACATCGACTCAATCTTTTTTTTGAGCCGTGTGATTTTGGAGGATTTCAAGGAAATTAGGATTTTGTGTATACTTTTTTTCCTGAAAATTGATTTTCGAATAAACTGACCAAATTTATATTGTTTGGTGCTTCATTTGATCAAACTTATTCAGTTATGAACTTTTAATTTTATTGGACTTCGTTAACCCATATTGGCAGGGGGCAAATATGACCCAAGCAGCAAATTTGAAGAAATTTATTGTTTCAAAATCATTTTGGTGTTTTAAACTTCAAAAGAACATTAAAGGGTCAGTCTTAGTGAAATCAATCAAAAATAGCTAAAAATTTTCGTGACCCCCTCCGATTTTGACGAAATTTGGTTTATTTGTAACACTAAGTGATAAACTGACGCACACTTATTTTCAGCCCTCTAAGTAAACAGTGGGCGAAAACACGGAGGGTCAAAGTTCATAACTGAATAACTTTGATCAAATGAAGCACCAAACAATATAAATTTGGTCAGTTTATTCGAAAATCAATTTTCAGGAAAAAAAAAGTATACACAAAATTCTAATTTCCTTGAAATCCCCAAAAAATCAAACGGCTCAAAAAAAGATTGAGTCGATGTATATCCCCAATTTTTTGAATATTTAATCTTTAGGTTGTTTTTTAAAAGTGACTTGTATAGAAATGTTGAAATAAATAATTTTGTTTAATAAAATTTTAAAAAAATCGAAAATACTCATTTGAAGTACCCCCATAAATTCATGGTAATTTTCAGCTTAAAATTTTGAACGGGTTAATGAGGTCATAGAAAGTTGACATAATTTTTTCCAAGTAGTGTTGTGTATAAGCTTAATAAAAAAAATATATTTTAATTAATTTCATAAAATTATTTTTTTTTTTTTTTTTTTTAAATCATAGTCCTTTTTCCCAAAAACTCGAAACTTTGACCTCAATGCGACACGGGTTAAAGTTATTCGAATTTCCTGAAATTTTTACACAATCATTTTTAGACGCAACTACACAATATTCCGACCCGCGCATTTTGAAATTCGAAAATTTAATTTTTAAGTGCCACTCTACTGTAACAAGGGTAGGGAACCAACTTTCGTTACAAGTACGCGGCAAGAGGTTCTTGACGTAACACTTGTATCAGATGCATTGTCTGATAGAATTGATGACTGGAGAGATTTGGAAGACCATTCTGTCTCATATCATCGCTACATTGAGTTTTTACTCAGGGAGCGTGCCCCGGCTGAGACAGTCTCACTAAACCGTGCGTTGAAAGGGTTACAATTTTCTACACACAGAAAAATAAATTTTCAACTGAACTTTTCAGTTGCATCAACTTAAAATCCAGTTTTGTCAACATAATTCAGTTGTGACCACCGATATTCAATTGTGACAGCCTATATGTAAATATTTCGCCCGAATTTTTGTTGCATCAACTGAATCTCAGGTGGAAATCATCAAATTTATTTACAAAAATTTTTATTTTGTCATTTTGCAGATTTAATTAGGGTTTTACGATTATCAATAATAGCATTGTTTCATTTTTTTCTTGCTTTGAAAAATCGTTAAGAACTAGTGTTGTAAATTGTCGATACTTTTGACTACTCAATACTACTCGATACTTTTGAATTGAGTACTCGATACTACTCAATACTTTTTCAATTTTGTTTAGAATTAACTTTTTTATCAGAAAAAACATTTAATTTCGTTATATTTACGTTACAGAGCGTATAAAAAAACAAAAGCTAATTAAAAAATTTAAAACTTATAGATTAAAATTGATTTTTTAATATAATAAATTTGCAGATTTAAATAAAAAAATGCATGTATTTTCTAGCAAAATTCGTGTTTTTGAACCAAATTGTAGCGTTTTGCTTAGAAAAATACAACTCTGAAAGTATTGAGTAACTACTTTTGAGTATTGAGTACCGGTAAAATTGGTCGGTATTGAGTACTCAATACCCAAATAGTCGATACATTTTTAAACTTTATTTTAATAAAGGCCGTTTGTCACGATAAGACTCAGTAAAATGATCTGTCAAAAAATCGTATAGAATTTAAAAATGTTATCGTTGACATGCGAAATGTAATGACACGGACGGTAATACGGAAGAAATTTTGACAGTCGTATAATACTCGTCATTATTAGAAATATTTCTAAAAGCTGAGACTTTTCATTTTATCAGGGATGTTTTTTTTTTTTTTTTTTAATTTATTGCCAAAAACATAAAAACAAAAAACTAAGGATAGAAAGTTAATGTTATTAATTTATAAGTCTCTTATTTTAATGAATTTTTAAAAAATACGCAACAAATTATCTTTTTTAGCATTTATTTTTCTAAACAGCTGTTTTCATATTATTTGAAATGTGATGGTTGCAAAGAGCAATGTATCGAAAATATTTTTTGGTTTGATTTTTTGACAGTCAGACCAAATTTCATTTTATTTTGGTTTAACAAAATCATACGACTCAGTATAATCGTGACAAACGGCCTTAAGTGATATTTCAATTCATTCAAATACGATTTGTTTTAAGTTGAAAATTTCAAAGTTATAAATTTCGGGATTTTCGGGATTTTTTTTAAATCCCGGTATTTTGGGGATCTATAAAATCGGGATTTCACGTTTGGTATTCCTAGTTTCAATATACATAAAATCCGTAAATGATTTTCCATAATATAGCCGCGTTTCCAAAAATATTTTTTTTTATATTGAGTACTTTTGCCTCTTTATTACTCTATGAACTAGATCACATCATTCAGCATAGTTCAATTAAACTTGTATGTTTATGAACGACACAATTCTTTTGACATTCCTTGGTTCCATTTTATGATTGACGTGTTTGCCGTAGTGTATTTATTTTTTTGTTTAAAAAAGATCTAATACAAATTAAAAAGTGCTTTAGCTATTAAGAAATATTACCCAAATAAAAAAAAGTGTCTTCGAAAAAATTAACCAAAAGATAGCGAGTGCAAAATATTTTTAATAAAAACTAATTTCATATTACCGAACATTTTTGTGTCATCGTCATAACCGTTCAAAGTAAAAAGAGGAAGGCGCTGTGTCTAGAGTTTGCCATCATCATTTTCTATTTTTAGGGCAAGACCCAAGTCAAAAAATAATATTAAAGAAGTGTCAAAAACGGTACCAATTGAAAATAATTTGCGAATTAAATACAAAAATGTTATCACAAATACAAGTAATACATGTGTGGTGAGATTGTGTTATGTAAATTCTTGAAAGTTTGTAATAACTTATTTGGAAAAATTCATATTTGTGTTTTTTTTTATGTTCTCTTTATATCAATAATTCAACGCAGTGTTGCCAGAAATATTAAATTCGAATATGATAAATAAAATCTGTTAAAGTCTCGTTACTCAACTGGTAACGCAACAAAAGTAGGAAAAACTATTTGGCTGGCATTGATCCAAATTTATTTTTTTTGGAAGTAGCCCTTTTCAATTTCGAGGAGAATCCAACGAAAAAAGGATCGGAGAGAAATATTTCGTGAATTATATTGCTTTAAAGTTAAACGCAAAATCGCTTATATTTCGGCTAGTAATGGTCCGATCGGAATAAATAAGGTATCGTTGAAAAGTTTATGCCTATTAAACTATCCAAATTTCATTAAAATCGGTTAAAACCCGTTGCGAGCCAAATCAAGTTATTCTAAAAAGAAAAATGTTAAAAATTTAAAAACGTATCTAAAAAACGCATATATAGCACCATAGTTTTATAGTATTAAAGCCTAGGAAATAATCTTTCATTTGGAACCAGTCTCGACACCGTAGCTCTTCTGCGACCGAAGCTATTGAGGTTCAAAAGAGTTTTTTTCTGTTGTGTTTTTTGATATCTTCGTTATTTCTAATTATAACATGTAATTTTCAGCAAAATTGCAGTTTTTTAATAAGAACATCTTAATTTTTTTTTTTTTGTAACATTTATTTCTGCGAAGCCGGGCTTATGGATTACAAACTCTATAAATTATTTTGTCGGCTTCGCTAAATAATTTTTTTTTGTGTATCAAGTCTTTTGCCCGGTTAAAATCAGTGCTCGCTACTTTATGGTGTGCTCACCCTCTCCGCAAAATAAAGATTTATACCAAATTCGCATTCAATTTTTTAAACATGTTCAAGCACTTAAACATGTTTAAGTACCTTATACGGCGTTCACACTTGCTGTTTTGAAGTGTTCAAGAGTGAGATGTTTAAAAAAGTCTTTGTTCTGTGTCCATTACGTTTTTATTCTGCTACTGGTGTTTTGTTGAACAACTTGTTTAAGGTCGCTAGTGTGAACTCCATATTAACAAGTTTAAACTTAAACATGTTTAAGTGGTTAAACATGTTTAAAACAATGAATGCAAATTTGGTTTTAAATGGTATTTCAATCAGGGATGTTAAAGTTGGTACAATTGTACTTTTTTTGGTACATTTTGACCTTCAAAAGTACCGTGGTACTACAGCGGCTCATTTGGTACAATTTTAAAATTTCCAATTTCTTTCTTTATGACCCCAGCTTTTTTTCTTTACTTAAAAAAAAATGCTCACAGTGTACTAATGCTAGACCGATTTACACCATAATACCCTATTCACACGTACAGTTTTAATACGGCGTTCACACTTGCTGTTTTGAAGTGTTTAAGAGTGAGATGTTTAAAAAAGTCTTTGTTCTGTATCCATTACGTTTTTATTCTGTTACCGGTGTTTTGTTAAACAACTTGTTTAAAGTCTTTAGTGTGAACTCCATATAAATCGTTTTTAGCAGCAATATTTTTAGCACTTTCTTTATTCTATTACAGTATATTGACAGAAAATGCTAAAAATAATTGCTAAAAACGGTTTAAAACTGTAAGTGTGAATAGGGTATAAATAAGACCTTTTTTAGTTTTTATCCCATGCTTTAAAACAGTTGAAGTAGTTTTCAAATAAAATTTTTAAAAATTTTTCTAAAATTTTTTTACAAAAAAAAGGTACAAGAATTAGACACTTGAGAAAAAGTTCTTAAGGTACCTACAGACGACGCAATATTATGCACAATATTTTTACGTTTACAAATGGCATACATAAAAATACTGTATAAAATATTGAATCGTCTGTAGAGGCCTTTACTCACTTTTATCAAACAAAAAATCTCAAAGTTTCCACAGAAGTATCAGTCAGTTATTTAATGAAGATAGTATTAATTTCAGATTTTGAGACCTTTCATCTTTAGAAGAATTCTGAGATCTTGATACATTTTTCGTGTATACACACTCATACATTTTTCCTGTCGAAAAATTCTAGAACTCGTGAGAATTTTTCCTATCGATAAAGTATCGGACAATGAGACACTATTCTGCAAAATAGAGAATACAAGATTCAGTACAACCGAATTAAAACTCATTTGTTTTTTTAAGTTTTTTTAATTAAAAAAATGGTACCGTGAAGGTCCAAAAAGTACAATTTTTTTTGGAAGTTGGTACAGAATTGAAAACCCCATTTAACATCCCTGATTTCAATTATCTTTCTAGTGCCATATTCACATTCATATTTGTAAACTAGTTTACGCACTCATTTAAACTAGTTTAATTATGTGTTTTTCCCATACAATTTTAAACACTTTTCTTTTGTTTATTTTTGGTATGACCCAAAGACCATTTTTGGGAAAATGGATTTGGCAATATATTGTATATGATTAATATGTCCTCTTTCCAAATCCGTAATCTATTTTTTTATATATCGTATAAATTAGAAGATATCCAGCCCTTACTTTGCTTCATATCCCCAATATTAACATTGTTTTATCATTGGTTTGCTGCATACGCCAATTTTCTGCACATGCAGCAAATTTTACACCTAAAAGTTAAAATATTTTTCTCTACTTTTGTTTTGATGCATATAACGTTGAAAGGGTGCATATCAAAACAAACTAAAAATTGACAATTAGTTATTGGTGTGACCCATAAACCATTTGCCAAATGGAATTAGGAATCAATTGTTTATGATATCCAGCCCCAACTTTGCTAATAATAGCCAAAATTAAAGATAATTTAACAAGGTAAACTCAGGTTGACATTAACCCACGTGAAAGAAAATTAAATTTTTTTAAGAAAATATTCATTTAAACGGGATATGGAGCAAAACGCGACCAAGTCTTTTTTTGTTAAAATCATAATAACTTTTTATATCTTGTGCAAAAACGTATAAAAATTTATATTTTTTCCAAAAACATTTTAAGCAATCGATACCAAAAGTAAAAAAAAATCTATCGTGTAGATTTTGAATAAAGTTGATGAGAAGTTTCTTTTTCGTTTTTCTCAAAACAAAGTAAATGGTCTTTGGGTCATACCAAAAATAAGCAAACGTTTTGCTGTGTTTTTCAATAAGTGGATTTATTTTCGGATTAATCTTATTTAGTTTAAAATAAATATTTTAACAGGCCAAAATAAATTTGAAATATTTTTTACCGTAATTTTCGATAAATTAGAAATTTTAATCCGAAAAAATAATAAAAAAATCTGGAAAATTAAAAAAGTTATAAATAAATCAAAATTAATCCAACTAAATTTTAGGATTTATTAAGTCCATTTCGGATTAATTTTGATTTATTTATAACTTTTTTCATTTTCCAATTTTTTTATTATTTTTTCGGATTATAATTGCAAATTTATAGTAGATAAAGGAAAAAATATTCCAAATTTGTCTTGGTATGCTAAAATATTTTTTTAACAAAATAAGATTAATCAGAAAAAAAACGGTGTTCACATTCATTTTTAACTAGTTTAATTATTGGTTTTCCACATACAATTTAAACGTCAAAATTAAACGGCGTTTTATTTTGACAGATAAAGTGTTTAAAATTGTATGGGGAAAACACATAATTAAACTAGTTTAAATGAATGCGAATATGGTATAAGTCCACTTATTGAAAAACACAGCATTTATCTTTCAAAATAAAACGAAGTTTAATTTTGACGTTTAAATTGTATGGGGAAAACCAATAATTAAGCATCTAATGCACAGGGCCGCTTCAAGGCGGCGGCCTTACTTTTTTGGCTTTGTCTTCAAATTTGACAACGATTTTATGTTGTCATGAGCAACATAAAATCGGTGGAAAACGCTTTGATATACTATATTTTTTTATCAGCAATGCATTTTTTGATTTCTGATGCATGTTTTTTGAGGCCATAAATACGATTAAAATTTTTTTACAAGAAATATATATAGGGTTAAACTAGTTAAAAATGAATGCGAACACAGTTTTAACAAGTTTAAATTTAAACATGTTTAAGTGGTTAGAAAATAAATGCGAATTTGGTTTTACAGTACCAAATTTATTTCGATACTAACACCTAATACCCTGTTCTCACGAGCATCTAAAAACGGTTTTAAACGACATTTGTTTTAATTAAAAAAAAAGTGTTCACACGTAATTTCACTCGTTTTATTTTGGTTTTTATGTTTTTATTTTGACATTTGCATTATCAGCTGATAAACATGTACACATTTCAACAACAAACGAAATTAAAATATAAAAATTATATTCATTAATTATACATATAACTGTTTATAATGTTCAAGAATTGTTTTAAGATAAAAATAGCACGATTTTTTTTTGTATTATTTACATTTTAGTAATAAACAATGTTGCCAATATTAATAAAATGCTTTAAAAACGCTGAACATTCAAAAATACTCAATTCAACCCCTGGAATTCCGCTCGTTTTAAATCGTTTTAATTTTAAAACGAGCTAAAAATATTTTTATTTTGACATATTACAACAAAAAAATGTATGGTAAAACGAGTCATAAAAATGGTTTTTAAGCATAAAACGAAAAATGTTGCTAAAAATGGTTTTTAGCTGTAAGTGAGAACAGGGTATAAGGCAAAATTACACGTTATAATAACAAAAAAAGAAAATATAACCAAAATGCACCAGAAAAAAAATCCGCTTAAATTTGAGCCTTAATAACTTTGTTCCTAGTACGTTAATAACTTTGTTCCACAACAACGCTGTTGCGATTGTATATTTCTGACTGTGTATTTTTTAAACGTACACGGTACCCAGACAGAAAAGTAGAAACATGAAAACGCTTTGAAAGCGCCCAGAGTGGTGGTACAAGGTTTGTTTACATTGTTTCTAAAATACGTTATAAAAAAATGACAAATATATTGAAAATTGCGTTGATTTGCAAATTTTAATAATAAATGATCGATTAATATTGTGTGACCAACATACATACATATGTATATAAAAATGTAAACCATTCATAACTCGTGGTTTCATTATTAATCAATTAACACCACCTGAAGCTACCACTTTGCAAAATAAAATAATTTTACTAAATTTATGTACATTTATATTTTGTATTATCATTATTGTGGACTGTTATATTCCTTTGTTAATTATTATAACTATCTTCACCAATACAACTGCATGTATTATCATGGATTGTAAAATGTCTGTACTAAATTTGTTGATAAATATTCCTACCCAATATCTGTTACTGCACGTTTTGTGTATTTTTTGATATTTTGTGTAATAAAATAGGTCCGCTCCACAACTTTTTGGTAAAAGTTCCGTAAAATGAGAGAAAATCAAAAAACTCGCAATATGGGAATGGAAAAATCTCATTTCAAGACCAAAAGGGTAAACCAAATAGTGATAATAAAATATGTTTGTTTGTGCAATAAAGTCTTGCAACTTTTTTTTTTTGTTGGCAAACGGAGGTGAAAAGAAAACGGGGTAGAAAAAATCACGAATTCTATTTTCTTCCTTCGGTGCTTCTTACCCCCGATTGCCTCCAAAAAAAGTCAGATAAAAAAGGTGTGCAAAAAAATCGCAGTGTATAAACTGGCTCTAAGAAAAAGTGCTTTGAACGTAGAAAAATGGTAAACATTAGCGGTATTCGCTCTTGGTAGCAAACTACCCTCGCGACCTTTCAAAGCATGCATATCTTGTATAAATGCTAGGGTATGCAAGACCACAACAACAAAATAGATGAAAATAAAATATGCAAGGCTTTCATTTTTATGCAAGACTAAAACATATGGTAAATTCTGGCTTTTCAAACTTATAATACTTAACATATTTTAGTTTTTCCGGAAAACAATAAGAAAAATTAACAAACTTTCATATCTTGTGTAGAAAAAATTGCAATAGATTTTTAAAAAGATGTATAACGAAAAATAACTTAAACTTACAAGGGTAGTCTCCCTAGTGTCACCCGCGGATCTTTATGGAATTGGTTTTATTTTGTAGATCAGAAAAAATAAAGGGACACGTATTTTTTTTAGCGGCCCAAATTCATATTTAGGGGGTAAAAAGGAGGGGGGAAGACAAGATAATTTTTCAGTTTTTTTCGTTTATCTCCTATAGTATGCAAAGAAACCTAGTCATGTTGCATACCAAATGAAAGGTCTTTGGAAAACCTATCTACGTGTGCTAAGAACGTGTCCAAACATGCACAAATTTTCGTCATATTGTCTAAAATACCAAAATTTGAGGACATTTTTGTTAATAAGTCGAAAAATATTAACTTCTTTGGCCAGTTGTTAGCACCACGAGATAGGTATTTTAAATACCTTTAATCTGATACCACACATGCCTATATTAATTTTGTTTAAATAGACGTAAATCGTAAAAATCTGAAAAAGGTCAATTTCCCCCCATACAAATCGACCCCCCCTAAAAATGAGTTTGGGCCGCTAAAAAAAAATACGTGTCGAATTAATTTTCGTTCTTAACAACATATCTAAATTTCATGAAGATCGGAGGGTGACACCAGGGAGACTTCCCTTGTTAGAAAAACACAAATTAAAAATACCTGCGAATTTTGTACTCTTGCCCAAAACATTAAATCATGATAATGTTATGCAGAAGATTTAGGTATTTTTGCCAAAGCGAAGTGTTTTTAGAATAAAAAAATGTTATATTCATTTGCCATTCCATGCAAAACGAATTAAAATATCGGTCGAGGATTCCATTAAGTTTATTATTGATCCATTTCTACGACACTCTAGCTATATACATCCGTCCATCTGTCTGTGGAAAGCAAGATGCAGTCCATACCAAAAGTGCTGTAAATTTGGTAAATGTGTGTATTACTTAAGTGAAAAAAAAATATTTTTATAATTTGGAGTGTATAAAAGATTAGGCATCGAAGAATTTAGCGCTCTCACTTGTTTTTTGTATATTTTTTTAACTAATAAAACATTTTTATGTCAAAAGTTTATACTTGATAAAAAAAGGTTTTAGTAAAAAAAAATTGAAAAAAATTATTTTTTTTTCACAAAAAATACAATTATGATAAAAAAAATGAATGAAAAACAAAATTTACGAGGAAAAAAGATTTGATGAAGAAAAAATTTGTTGACAAATAATTATGTTATGTAACTGAATTTTTATTTAGTTCGGTTTGAGTCCATAAATCTGAAAAAAATCAAGTGGCAACACAGGCTAAGTGGAGATGTCGACAGCTTTCGGAAGATACCACCCTTCCATCATCAGCACTCCCTCGTTTGCCACACATTTAGTGTGTGCCAGATTAAAATTAGCCATTTTACATGAAACTTTTGAACAAATAAAATATCGGAATTACTTTTATGTTGAATAACCCGTATAACCACTATCAATCGTGTTGTATTCATTTGGCAGAAACTTTTAACAGAGTTGTATTTTTCTCATTGTTAACCCTTAGTAGGACTTTTCAAGTCTTTTCCCCCGTGGTCCGATTTTGCCCATCTCAGAACTTAACTTACTGTGGTTGGAGGGTATAAAAAAAACAATTTCACTTTCTGATTCCAACTATTATGTTTGCCACAAACGATTGTCAATTTGCTAAATACTCTTGACAATGGAATTTGACGAATTCCGAAACACGTGTCGAGTAAGTCTTGCAAAATGACTAAACCAATCAATTTAAAACAAACAACTTTATAAATATTCTTGAAAATTGTCACTTTGTCAATATCATCGTAATGATTAGTAAAAGAAATATGACCTTGAGCTAGGATAATCTTTCTCAAAATAAAAAAAAAACTTAATTGAAAATTTTAATTAAATAATGAACTAATCAAAAGAAATGTTTAATTTTAAAACAAAATAAAATTAAACTTTACAATTTGTTTCCCTTATTTAATTTTTCTAAAATTAAATAAGGGAAACAATACAAATATTTTAGAATTTCAATTTGTTTACACTTTTTAGTTTTTAGGCTTGAAATTTGTTTTTTTTACGCTCCCGTACTTATGTTCTTTTTTGTGGTATCCTGAGATTTTTTATTTTCTCTCATTATACCGAATTTTACCCGGAAAGTTGTGGAGCACACTTAGGCCTCTGTTCTGTCTTTCACAACTTTTCAATCCACATGAAAATTTCCGAATCACATGAAATCAAGTTTTGTATTTTGTTGATATCGTTTTCATTCGAAGTTGAAATCGAATAATTAAAATTTAAAAAAATTATAAGAAAAAAAGTGCATTCGTTTTACTTTCATCAAATTTTATTTATGTGAAACAAAACGAAAAAAATTTCGGATGTGAAATCTAGAACACCAAAAAAAATCGGAAATTTTAATTTTCACATTTTTTATGTGAATTACTTTTTTTAGAACAGCGGCCTTGAATCTTAATTTTTGATTTAGTTTTACAAAAACAGCTACTTTCTCAATATCAAACTGTGATCAATTTAGTAGAGAAAAAAGTACGAGAAAGAGAAACGAAATAAGTGTTTCAAAATTTTTCTCATTAACCCAATTTTTACGCCAGCACGCTTTTCATGCTGGTTTTGGTAGCCACAGTAACGTTGTAGAGCCAAATTATTTTAGTGGTTATCGCAAAATTTACAAATTTTAAGACATTATTTTAACCCGTGTAAGCATGGATTATATCTAGTTTGATTATACTTGGTCTGATGTGCTCATAAATGTCATCAAAAACTTTTAGATTTTTTTGCAATATAATCCAAAATTGTCTTAAATGAAAAGTTTAATATACTTCTTGGAAGATTAACAACCATAAAAAACCCTTCCGTTGCTCAGCCGTGAATAAAAATGTTTAGAAACATAAATTAATTCAGTCATATGTAAGACCGTATTTACATTAGGCAATTTTAATTGCGGCAATTCTCATTTTATCGTGTATCAGAGAGAGATCTAAGATTCTTCCCTCTCTCTCTGATACACTAGAAAATCAGAATTGCCGCAATTTAAATTGCCTTAGTTAAATTCGGTCTAAGTAAATTTTTTATTGAAACATCCATACCGGAAAGTGGGTGACGTTCGATTTGTTAGTGAAATTTACAATAGACTTTAATTTTTTTATAACCTAAATAGAAATGGGCAAAAATATCCAAAGGAGTACTTTTTACTCCTTGTTGAAAAAAAATACCAAATTCGCATATATTTTTTTTTTGGTATAAACCAACCTCTGAAAAACACCATGTCTTTTTGTTGAACAAATGAAACATTTTTATATCAAAAGAAGTGTAAATTACTTCGCTTGGACCGAGAGTATTAGATTATGAAATTTTTTCGTCCCGCCGCCTTTTGTGTGCGTAGATACAAATACATAATTTAAATACTAATGAAATTTTTGTATTGCTTAAGTTAGAGATGGGCGCGTGAGTGGATTTTGACTCACACTCACTCACGCTCACGCAAAAAATTATCGAATCACTCACTAATCACTCACGCAATTTTTTATTTTACTCACGCTCACTCACATTCACGTGAGTAATAAAAAACTTACTCACGCTCACGCGTGACTCACGCCAGATTCAATCACGCTCACGCGTGAGTCACGGAAAATCTACTCACGCAATGAAATTTTCTTACCAAAAAGAAAAAAAAATCCAAAAAAATTTTTTTTACAAAAAAATTAAAAAAAAAATTTGGCAAATCAAAAAATCTAATCACGCAAACTCACGCAAAAAATATATGACTCACTCACTAATCACTCACTCAGATTTTTTTTCAACTCACACTCACTCACAATCACGTGATTGAAATGAAAATCACTCACACTCACGCGTGATTCACGCGTGATTCACGTGAATCACGCAAATCACGTGACCAGCGCCCATCTCTAGCTTAAGTACAAAAAGCATGAAAAACACATCCACGTAAAAAAAGCCAATAAAAGCCAAATTTAGACTCTTCTTCTTCTACTCTTTTAAATGTCGTGGATCGCAAAATTGACGTTTAGTTTTTTTTCGTATTGATGCAACTATCAAAGATTGCCAACAAAAAAGGCTTTGTAATATTTTCTCAAATTATATTCAATTGGTATTGTTATAAAATAAATTATAAAATAAATTATAAAATAAATTATAAAATAAATTATAAAATAACTTTATTTTACCAAATTTTCTTAAAAGAAGAAATAAATTTAAAGTGTAAATTACAAGAAACTTACAGATAATTTTCATGTGTAAAATGTTCCAATATGTCTACAAGAGAAAATGATCAAAAGCCAAATAAGAATAATCCAGACATTGCCGATATAAGATACGGAGATGCAGATCTTTGTTCAAAGCGGCGAAAACTCCTAGAAATTGAAGAAAAAGATGAGGATGAAGACGACCAAGAAGAAGAGGATTGCAAAAATAAAGAGAAAGAAATAAAAAATAATATTGCATTAATTAGTGAATGCGATGAAACTTATTTACATTTTGAAAATAATGCCCACGAGAACTGTTGTCAGAGTTCCTTTATTGATGCCTTCTCCAATACTAGTTCTACTTCTAACAATCAAAAGCATAAAAATGTTGTGCTTTCACCGCCAAAAGTTAGTAAAGGTTCACTCTCACCTCAGCAGCCATTAATAACTACAGAAAATAAAACAAGTGCCAAAAGTGACCTCACAATTACTACTAAACCATCACTTTCCAGCAAAGGATTTGAAAACACTTTCAAGTTACTTCAGCATCAAGTGGAATCGAATACACAAAAAACTATTGATTTACTTAAAACACTAAATCCTGATAAATCTCTCTGTAAAGAATCAACTTCGTCGACATTTCAACCATGTTTGTATGATGTTAGAGAGGAACCAACTTGTTTAGAACTTGAGTTAGAAGTCATGCAACGTTTGCGATCATTTGTACGTGAGTTGGAATCGGAGCCAAATAGAAAGCACATGAAAAAAGGACAAGTAGGTACACCACTTTTAGCGCTCCTTTACAGTTTTGTTTCCAGAGGTCTTTCACAAGATGCATTTAGTAGCTCGGAATATGATTTACAATCGGAAAAACTGGTCAGTGATGTTAGTATTGGATTTAAAACTAATTTATTTTACCATGCTGGAAAAGATACAAACGGTTCGAAATGTCTTAAAATTATACGCAATTTACTTAATCATGAAGAAGGTACATTTTTGGATATATTTGTATAACTATTTTTAGCATTGCCATTAATATTTTAGATCGCTTGTATATACATATGTATATGGACAATTGTCATTAACTTTTTATACTTGTGGTATTCTCTTAATTTCAAAATAACTTTTTTTATTAGTAAATAAGGTGAAACCTGTGAATGTAGATAAGTTAAGGAAACCTCAAAGAACAATTGTGCAAAGGCACAGCGCAAAAGGTCTCATTATCTTATGGTAAGGAACGTTCAAAGTTGACAAATGTAAAAAAATCGGTTGGTACACTCGCGAAATTTTTTGTCCAAAGTTTCATATTGTTGGGTGCGTTAAAGCTATTACTCCAAATTTAGTATCGCTTAATCAGTAGACTAGGGAAATTATTTGGTGTAGGGGCAGTGGATGTGCCATCAATAAGAAAATAGTTACATGGTCTTTAATCTTTGATACAATTTGTTTTCAATTTTTCGTTGTTTTTTTTTTATTGCAGCCTTAGTACCGGTATTCCCGGTTCTCGGTGTAGCCGGGAAATGGTACCAGTATTCCCGGTTCCGGTTCTGCCGGTATTACCAGTATTCTCGGGAAATGGGATCACTAGTGCGAACTGTAATTTCAATATCCAAATGTCCTTGAAAACACGTAAAATTTGATATTGATTCGAGTAATATACTCACAATGGTTGCGAAGCTGCAGTTCTCCAAACATAAGAAGAAAATACCATTTCTTACTTGATTTACAAACATAAGAAGAAAAAAACATTTCTTACTTGATTTACAAACGCACACGAAAAATAATTAATTGCAAAAATTTTATGAGCTTTTTAAATTTTTGCAAAATTATAATATTTTAGTTTTGAATTATTTGGCAGCAAAATTTGCACGGATGAAAGTTGGACATGTAGATACAATGGTATGTGCACTAGAGTATTTTTTTTATATTTTTTCGCAATTTCAAAAAGTTCCGGGCAGAATATAACTAACAAGGGAAGTCTTTCTGGTGTCACCCTCCGATCTTCATAAAATTTGTATATGTTTTGCTAAGAACGAAAATTAATTCGACACGTATTTTTTTTTAGCGGCCCAAACTCATTTTTTGGGGGGGATCGATTTGTATCGAGGGAAATAGACCTTTTTCAGTTTTTTACGATTTACGCCCATTTAATCAAAATAAATATAGGCATGTGTGGTATCAGATTAAAGGTATTAAAAATACCTATCTCGTGGTGCTAACAACGATATACTATAGGCGTTTTTTGTTGGCATAATTATCAGTGTTCTACCATACAAAGTTCACATTAGTGTTAACGCTCAAAATTATAGAAGTTAAAAATTAAAAATTGTGAATGATTCTCTTATTGTTAATGGCTCTCTTTGGTATTAATAAAAAAGATAAATGTTTTTGTGTTGTTTCAAGCTAAATTGCATCTAATAAACTAATTTTATCAATATTTCATCGAAAATGTGTAACATTTTACAAAACTATTCCAAACGACGCTAAATTAAATTGAGAAATTTATGGAAGTTAAGGTGTCGTTTTGATGCATGGTTACAACCAAAGTTTGCCAACAAAAAAGGCCTTATATTAATATTTTTCTCAATATGACGAAAAGTTGTGCATGTTTGGACACGTTCTTAGCACATGTAGATAGGTTTTCCAAAGACCTTTCATTTGGTATGTAACATAACTAGGTTTTTTTTGCATAATATAGTAGATAAACGTAAAAAACTGAAAAATGTCCTTGTCTTCCTCCTCCTTTTTACCCCCTAAATATGAATTTGGGCCGCTAAAAAAAATACGTGTCCCTTTATTTTTTCTGCTCTACAAAATAAAATCAATTTCATAAAGACTTCCCTTGTAAGCTAGGTCTAAAAATACGATTCTGAAATTTTTGGTCAAATCGGACCACGTCATAACGTGGCGCATCGCGGTTAAAGTTTCGGAACCTTAAAGCAAATCCAAAAATAAAAAAATACTTAAGACTTGCTATATTACTTTCCTAACTAAATTCCCTGTGCTGAGTTCAAAAAGTTTTTGAAATCGAGAGATTTCACGATTTGAATTTTGGTAAAAGTTTTGAATTTTGGTAAAAATTTCGAATTTTTATTTGTGATGTTAGCGCCATCTTGTAGTAATAATACAGCACAGACTATAAACAGACTCGACAGTAGAGTTTTATGAGAAAAAGTGGGGAAAAACTAAGCGATTTTAGGAGAAAACAGAGCGGTTTTTAGTCCGTTTTACGCTAACATGGCAACACTTTCTACGACTTAGGAGTGAGTGAAACAACAAAAACCGATCTGGCATCTATTTTTCTTATGGCGCATTATATTAGTTTTCTCTTTCTAACCTAATTCGTAGAATAATTTGAAAATATTAAACATATCGCTCCTTTACTTGTATAGTGTCATAACTCAAAAAATGCGTTTTTTGAGTTAATGATGCAGAATTATTCGTCATATCATGCTTTATATTGTGCCAAAAATTCGTATTAATATCTTTTAAACTCACCGTTTGAGAAGAGTACACGCCATTATTACAATTTCTATGTACCGGACTTTTTCAATTAAAAACCAGTTTCAATAGTAAACTTTAAACGTGTTTTCTGCAAAATCAAATATTTTGAGATATGACACTATACAAGTAAAGGAGCGATATGGTTCAGAATAGGGTTGTAAAAGTACCGGGTATTTGGGTACTTGGTATCGAGTACCAACAAATTTTCCGGGTACCCACTACCAAAAAGTCCCTACCCAATACTTTTTATAGCTGTATTTTTTTACATTTTATCAATAATT
Organism: Pegoplata infirma; assembly: GCA_963921195.1. Lineage (NCBI taxonomy): Eukaryota > Metazoa > Arthropoda > Insecta > Diptera > Anthomyiidae > Pegoplata > Pegoplata infirma. Next base: position 152,680,296 of record OY992537.1, on the reverse strand, counting down.
TGACGCAAAAAGTGCAAAGATCGTATTAGCTCCTTTAAAATATATCTACAAAAATGCGTTAGCGATTGACACTTGTATAAAACAAGCGTCAAAAATACTAATTACCGTCAAGTAAAAAAAGCAATATACGTAATGTATTCATTTTTTAAAGTTTTGCTAAGAAAACATACTGAGCGTATACTTAACAAAAAGTATCGAGTAGTATCGAGTACCCAATTCAAAAAGTATTGAGTTGTATTGAGTACTGAAAAGTAACAGAAATTTACAACCCTAGTTCAGAACTACTTTTTTGACACCTGTCACTTATGTCGAGTCTGTATTAGCAAAGATTAACAAGATCTCTAACGCCAAAATATACAACAACAAAAACATCAAAATGCACCTCTGATTACAACATAAAACATAAACAAATCCGCCATCTTGGTACAGCTGTGCGAGAGGGACAACTATATGAAGACGTCAAATTCTTTTCATTCACTCAATTCTGCCAAATAGAGGAATAAAGAAGAATAAACAAAAAACAAAGGAAAATGCATAGCAGCATCATAAAAAAATAAATCGACACAAAAAAACAAAATAATTTGTTTGTAATAATAAATACATTTTATTTCGTTTATATTTAAAGATCCCAATACATCTTTTCTATTGAAAAATTCTCAGACATTTTTTCTGCACAAAATACTATTGGCAAATTTCCAAATACAATAATGTGTTCACCAGATTCATCAAAGATACATTGTACAATAGAATCAAATTTGGCCAAACGTTTTAGGCCTTCTATCAATTTGGACAAATTAGCAAACAGGATTCTTGGGTTCCACAGCAACACGCACAGATGAGATAGACAATTTTATGACCTAAAAAAAATCAACAAAAAACATATTAAAAACATACAAACCCAGGTATAAACTCCAACTGTGTTGTAGAAGCTTGCAAAGTACAATTTGTGATCGCTTATGTGCTGGGAAAGCATCACATTACCTAAGCCATATCTCTACTCCCTAAAGGAAATCCCATTTAGAAGTACATTTAAAAAAAAAATACTCCTACCGCTCCAACTGTCCTAAAAGTGCCTTTAGAAAATTCAAATGTATGACCGACCCCCATTAACTTTTTCCGTTTAACATTTTTTTCAACCATACCTAAGCCCTATCTCCACTTTCTAAAGGAACTCCCACTCAGAAGTATTTTTTTCTTTAAATTTGCTTCCACCGCTCCAACTGTCCTAAAAGTGTTTCTAAGGGATCCAAATGTATGACCGACCCCCATTAACTTTTACAGCTCAATATTTTTTCCAACTATACCTAACTCCTATCTCCACTTTCTAAGAAAACTCCCACTCAGAAGTAAATTTTTTTAAAAAATTTACTTCCACCGCCCCAACTGTTCTAAAAGTGCTTCTATAGGATCCAAATGTATGACCGACCCCCATTAACTTTTACTGCTTAATATTTTTTCCAACCATACCTAACCCCTATCTCCACTTCCTAAGGGAACTCCCACTCAGAAGTACATTTTTTAAAAAAATTTACTTTCACCGCCCCAACTGTCCTAAAAGTGCTTCTAGAGGATCCAAATGTATGACCGACCCCCATTAACTTTTACTGCTTAATATTTTTTCCAACCATACCTAAGTCCTATCTGCACTTCCTAAAGGAACTCCCACTCTGAAGTAATTTTTTTTTTTTAATTTACTTTTACCGCTCCAACTGTCCCAAAAGTGCTTCTAGAGGATCCAAATGTATGACCGACCCCCATTAACTTTTAATGCTTAATATTTTTTCCAACCATAACTAACTCCTATCTCCACTTCCTAAGGGAACTCCCACTCAGAAGTACATTTTTTTTTTAAATTTACTTCCACCGCCCCAACTGTCCTAAAAGTGCTTCTAGAGGATCCAAATGTATGACCGACCCCCATTAACTTTTCCCGCTCAACATTTTTTTCAACGATACCTAAGCCCTATCTCCACTTTCTAAAGGAACTCCCATTCAGAAGTATTTTTTTTTTAATTTACTTCCACCGCTCCAACTGTCCTAAAAGTGCTTGTAGAGGATCCAAATGTATGACCGACCCCCACTAACTTTTACCGCTCAACATTTTTTCCAACCATACCTGAGCCCTATCTCCACTTCCTAAAGGAACTCCCACTCGGAAGCAATTTTTGTTTAAATATTTAGAGGATAGAGTGGGAGTTCCTTTAGGAAGTGGAGATAGGGCTTAGGTATGGTTGGAAAAAATGTTGAGCGGTAAAAGTTAGTGGGGGTCATTCATACATTTGGATCCTCTAGAAGCACTTTTAGGACAGTTGGAGCGGTAGAAGTAAATATTTAAAAAAAAATTGCTTCCGAGTGGGAGTTCCTTTAGAAAGTGGAGATAGCGCTCAGGTATGGTTGGAAAAAATGTTGAGCGGTAAAAGTTAATGGGGGTCGGTCTTTCATTTGGAACCCCTAGAAACACTTTTAAGACAGTTGGAGCGGTGGAAGTAAATTTTTTAAAAAAATTTACTTCTGTGTGGGAGTTCCTTTATGAAGTGGAGATATGGCTTAGGTATGGTTGGAAAAAATGTTGAGCGGTAAAAGTTAATGTGGGTCGGTCTAACATTTGGATCCCCTAGAAACACTTTTAAGACAGTTGGAGCGGTGGAAGTTCATTTTTTAAAAAAATTTACTTCTGAGTGGGAGTTTCTTTAGGAAGTGGAGATAGGACTTAGCTATGGTTGGAAAAAATGTTGAGCGGTAAAAGTTAGTGGGGGTCGGTCATACATTTGGATCCTCTGGAAGCACTTTTAGGACAGTTGGAGCGGTAGAAGTAAATATTTAAACAAAAATTGCTTCCGAGTGGGAGTTCCTTTAGGAAGTGGAGATAGGGCTCAGGTATGGTTGGAAAAAATGTTGAGCGGTAAAAGTTAATGGGGGTCGGGGTTACATTTGGATCCCCTAGAAACACTTTTAAGGCAGTTGGAGCGGTGGAAGTAAATTTTTTTTTTTAATTTACTTCTGAGTGGGAGTTCCTTTATGAAGTGGAGATAGGGCTTAGGTATGGTTGGAAAAAATGTTGAGCGGTAAAAGTAAATGGGGTCGGTCTAACATTTGGATCCACTAAAAGCACTTTTAGAACAAACCGGCACCCATTTAACACAATCGGCGAAATCGTTAATTATAGTAGTGGGTGGAGGAGGATGGACCTGGAAGGAGGTATACTTTGCACATTACTGGTAAAGTAGGAAGTTTCAGGACACTGAAAAGAGAATAATACAATTAATATATTCCAAAAACATTCATTAAAATTTTAACTTACCACTTGATATCTATATTTTTTTATAATCGTCAAAGGCCACAAAAGACTCTCCTCCATCAGCTAATACGGGTTCTATTCAGTGTTAATTCAGTTCTATGTAATCTGGTTCACCGGATCGCAAATTAAAATCAGAAGTTTGGTGAATTTTGATTGTAGATAACTTGGCCACCAATTATAAACATTAATTCGGTATCGTCATCACTGATTTTTAAAGTTTTAAGGGGATGTTTTGTTGTGGCATTTAGAGCATATCTAGTAAAAAAAAATAATAAAAACTCTTTTTTTTGTTTCAAAACAAACTTTTACTTACCTCTATTCTAAAAATGCACATAATTATGTGGCGATGTACAAAATTTGCAAAACACGTTTTATTATTTTTTGTTGATAAAAGTTTGTTTGTTTTTTTTGCCTATTTTCTTTTAAATACATTCCCTCAAATAAATTGTTGTATAGCTGACTCTTTTTAACAGTTGTGCCGAATGAAGAAATGTAAACAAAAACATATGGTTTTTATTTACATTATTTAGATATAGCATTGCTTATATATCTTATTAATTTTTGGTATTAGTCTGTGAATACAGCTTTATAAAGTTATTATAGACAACCTGAGACACTTACAAGGAAGGTATTTTGGAGGGCACCTACCGATTGTTCTGAAACCTGGTATGGGAATAAGGGGAGAAAAATAAGATTTAACTGTTTTTTTAGCTGCGGTGTTGCCAGATAAGTTTGATTCATAACCCCAATTTAAAAAACGGAATTCCCCGAAATCCCTCAATATAAGATCAATTTAAATTAAAAAAAAAATGAAATTCATAAGAGATCAATTTTAGTTAAAAAAAATGCATTTAAATTAAGAAAGGATCTTTGGACATTTAAAAATTCCAACTGTAATAATACGAAATGAATTCGTAAAGATCAATAAAAATTCGAAAAATATAATTTTAAATTTATAAAAGATCTAATGAAATAAGAAAAATATCAATTGAAATTAAAAATCAATTAAAATTCGTAAAAGATCAATTGAAATTCGTTAAATATCATATAATCCGTAAAAGATCTCAGATTCTAAATCATTTTTTCTTTAAAAAAGTCTTAAATTCTGAGACATTTTTAAAAAAAAAAAGTCTGATATTATATAAGATAAATTAAAAATCGAAAAAGATCAACTGAAGTTCATAAAAGATTAATTGAAACTCGAAAAAATATTAATGAAATTCATAAAAGATCAATGAACTTCAAAAAACATCAATTAAAAGTAGTAAAAGATCAATTGAAATTTGTAAAAGATCGATTTAAATCTGAAAAAGATCAATAGAAATTTAAAAAGATCAATTAAAATACGTAAAAGTCCAAACTTTGTATGGACAAGTTAAAAAAAAATTGTCATGCAACTTATGTATGTTAAGCATCTGGTATCATGAAAGTCAGTTATATTCCAAAAGATTGTTGTCTCTGACAATATTAATAGGCTTGTTTTTTGCAGACCGGATTAAGATTAGGATTAACTTTATTTAGTTAAAAAATGGGTCAAATCAAGTTCAGAATTTTTTTTTATAATTTTTTTCTGAATTTACATACAATTAGTAAATATAAACTGGAAAAAAAGTTAAGCGTTGTCCAAAATCTAAAATAGTATAAATAAATCTGGATTATTCCTAGGATTTAACTAAATTTATTTTTCATTCTGTACTTTTTGGGCAAAGCTTAATTTGTTTTTCAATTTAAATTTACTTATTGTATGCCATTTTAGAAAAAAAGTATAAAAAATGTTTGGACTTGATTTGACCCATTTTTTAACTAAATAAAGTTAATCTTAATCTTAATCCGGTCTGCAAAAAACAAGGTTAATATGTTTACAATTGAAAAAATAAGAAAATTTAATTTTTATAGTAGTATTTTTTTCATACTTGGGACCTGGCATTACATTTGTATGAAAAACAATGCCAATGCCTACTATTTCATTGGCATTTTACATGAAAAAAACGAATGCCTCAATGCCTAGGTCACAAGTATGATTTTTTTATGGTTGTTGTCTATGATCATACATGGGACCTGAGCATTGAAGCATTAATTTTTTTCATGTAAAATCCCAATGAAATAGCAGGCATTGGTATTGTTTTTTCATAGTAATGCCAGGTCCCTAGTACATATGTCTATGATAATGCAATTGTTTGACAAGTAAAGAGTATAAATGTCGCACATTTTTAACGAAATTCAAATCGTGATATCTCAAAATCTTATTGATCGATGTTAATAAAAACCCAATGAATAAATTTAAAAAAAAAACGTCAAAAACAAACAAAAAATCGCTTAATTTAATGAAAAACAGAAAAATTGGCAACACTTAATATCATTAATGCATAAGTGTTTCTTCACAATACAGCAGCAAACAGCAGACAGCAAAATTTTTACATGTATTTTGTTGTTGGCGCAACAACAAAATACATGTAAAAAATTTGCTGTCTGCTGCTTGCTGCTGTATTGTGAAGAAACACTAAATCGTTTGTTTATTTTTGGTATGAACCAAAGACCATTTTTGGGAAAATGGAGTTAGGAATCAATTGTATATCGTGAACCTATATTCAAAATATGCCAACTCAAATTTGACGGAAATGAGTTTCCGATGGCAAATAGCTCCCCTATGTAATACCTATCTGCCATAAAAATTTCAGAGCAAAAAAATAATTTGTTGTCGTTTTACATCCATTTTTGTTATTCTGCTAACTCAAAGTACATATTTTTTTGGTGGAAATAAATGCCAACTCCCATTGTAAATTTCCAAAAATTTTTCAAAAAATTTTTTAAAAAAAATTAGACCACATATCTTATTGCATTTGCCATGCTAAACACGAATCTTGTAAAGATTTTGATATCTAATGACTGGTTCTCGAGATATTGCCATTGATAAAATATCTTCTTCAATCAGAAAAACACAAACAACAAATTAAATACACTTGGCTTACGCCGAAAAAATATAATAAATTATCGGTAAATAGTGTTTGCAAAAAAAAAAATTGCTTATATTTATGTAACTTTCAAACTATTTATCAGATTGAAACATTATGAATGGGGAAAATAAAGTCAATGATATAAGCTTTCAAAATAGCTGGTTTGGAGTGACCCTATTGCAATATAGCGTGAGTTACAGAGTGCCAAAGTTGACCACCCTGAGATTAAAAGGCTTTCAGAGCTAGTAACTTTTAAAAATTTGCAAAGATTTTTAATTTTTTGTTCAGTTTTTGCAATTACCGTACTAAGGATAATAAAAACCAAAAAAAAAAAAATTTTAAAAATTTTTCCAAAAAAAAATGTATTTTTATTTTCCGACAAAATATGCCAAAAAATATTTGTTTTTTGATATAGTAATAAATGCCATCTCTGAAAAATATGCAAACAAGTGCAAAATATGAAAATTTTTGCATAGGTAAAAATTGTTTAGAATATTTAAACCTTCTTGTGGAAGGTACATTGTTTATTTTTGCAATAATACGCGAAATAACTACCCAAGCAGAAATTGACGACGGTTATAAAAAAAAAGCGTTCTGAAAGCACTGTAACAAAAAAAGAACGTTCTCAAAACGTTATTTTCGAACGCTTTGCGAGCGTTCTCGAAAAGCGTTCTGAAAGCACTGTAACAAAAAAAAATCATTCTCAAAACGCTTTATTCGAACGCCTTGAGAGCGTTTTCGAAAAGGGTTTGAAAGCACTTTATTAACAAAATACATGTTCGTTTCAAAATTAAATGGTTTTAAAGCAGTTTTTGCAAACGTTTTTAATTTTTTTTTCGTATTACATACAAGTATAGTATTTTTTAGATTATACTTAATTTTAAACAAATTGTTATAAAAACATTTTGTTAAATCAAATTAAATAATTTTTCCCTACCACCACATTGAAAACGCAAAATTTTGAAAACATGAAACATTTTTTAATTTGTAAATCTATTTTAAGTTTTATTATTATCATTTATGTAAAAGAGTTAAAGCAATAGCACAGACTAATACAGACTCTACATAAGTGACAGGTGTCAAAAAAGTAGTTCTGAACCATATGGTTAATATTTTAAAATTTTTCTACGAATTAGGTTAGAAAGAGAAGACTGGTATAACGCGCCATAAGATAAATAGATGCCAGACAGTGAAGCAAGCCGACGCAAAATTTTCGGCGGCGGCTGAAGAGCAAAAATTTTCGGCGGCGGCGGCGTTTCGGCTGCGCGCCGCGTTTTTTTTAGAACAGCGCGGCTGAAAAAAAATTCGGCTGCGCCGCTATTGTATAGTTAAAAACAGTTTAAGTCTAGGCATATTAATCACGATACCCTACCGAACAAGTGGTTGATATAACATTCAGCATAGATAAGAACTTTAGGGACCAATTAAATAATGGTTTATTTACCATTTTATTGGAGTTATGGTAACAAGTAAGAAAATTATAGTGGGTCAAGACCGACCTTATACCCTACACCAGTGTTTTCGGGAAAATGTGTCCGAAGTCCAAACATGAACCGATTGGATCTATATTTTGTGACATCTTTAATTAGTGCACAAACTTAATTTGAGTCCAAGAATGGTCTAATTACACCGCTCAACAATTTTTTTTCGGATTGAAATCTTAGTTTTTAGTTTAGATATCGCCATTTTATGTTTTTTTAAAAAAAAATTCTCAACTTTTAAAAAATTTACTAAAGTAGTGAAAAAAAAAACTTTCTTAAATCTAAAGGTACCTACAGACGACGCAATATTATGTACAATATTCAATTATATTGATGGTGTGTGGGTAATATTGACGATTGTACAATGGTCAATCTAACCAACACACCATCAATATAATTGAATATTGTACATAATATTGCGTCGTCTGTATGCACCTTAAGAAGATAAATATGATAAACTAATGGGTAGAAAATTTCGAAACTTTTCTAAACTTTTAGTGAAATTTTACTAAATTGTGGTAAAATTTATGAACTATTTTGAAGAAAATTGTATCCCAAAATTAAGTTAGCTCTTTTATTAGTGTGGGGACAACAAGTAGAAATGGTCAGATTTCTTCATAATTTGGAAACATTCCAAATATATGATTACAAAATATGTTTTTTTCGGGTATTTATTTATTCACATGCCAAATTTAGAAAGGATACCTGTTAAATTACGGGTATAAAAGTAATGTTAGCCAAATTTGGGGGGCGTTTGTATGGGGGCTAGGTCAAAACATGGACCGATTATTTTTTTTAATTTCAAGAGGCTTCTTTCTTGGGAAAAAGGAAGCATAAATTTTATTTCAGTCAAATCAATTGATTGTTGCGACCTGTATCGTGCTCACTATGTTTACATGGACGGACATCGCTAAATCGACCCAGAAAGTGATTCTAAATCGATAGCTATACTTGAAGTTTGGTTTAGGACCTATATTTCGGATAGTTACAAACATTAAGACAAACTCACAATACCCTGTACTTGAGATGGGCACATGAGCAGATTTGTGCGTGATTCACGCTTGAGTGAGACTGAAACTCAATTTTACTCAAGTGGTTGTGAGTGAGTGGAAAAAAAATTGCGTAAGTCATTTTTTTTGTGCTTTATTTTCTCTTTATATTTTCTTTCATTCCAAAAAAAGCTAATTTTTTTTATAAAAAAAAGTTTCGTGAGTGTGAGTGAAGTTTGTGTGAGTACTCGTGAGTGTGAGTCAGAAGTCACTCACGCGACCATCTGTACCCTGGACCACAGAGTGGTGTTTGCATAAGCGTATCTAGGCCATTATTCTGGGGTGGCCAAAAGCCCCCCCCCCCCCCCCCCCCCCTTCCGAACAAAAAAAAATTAAAACAAAACTAAAAAACATACATAAGTATAACACGAAATCACAAAAAAGTATTTTAAAAAATTTAAGTTAACTACTATTTTCGTTAAAAATATATAAACGGTTTTTGCACAGATATGTTGGATACAATTTCTAAAGTATTTTGGCCTCCTAAACACGAGTCTATCATCAGAAAATTTGTATCGAATCGCCTTCTCGAGATATAGGCATTTTCATTTTTTGTGGACCAAGCCCTCAAAACGAAAATGTTTTTAATATTGAAAAAGTGTATGTTAATATTATTCGTATTTTTATTTATTTGAACTTGGTCCACAAAAATTAAAAATGGCTATATCTCGAGAAGGCGATTTGATACAATTTTTTGGTGTCAGATTCGTTTTTAGGAGGCAAACATTTTTAGGAAATGTGATTTAATCTTTTTTTTTTAATTTTACCAAAAAAATCATAAAAATTGGTACGAACAAATGTATGAAAAAAATATTCAAATTTGGTTCAATATTTTGACTTCTTTTGCAAATATTTCAGGATATAGTTAATGGATTTTAGATTTTCTTTTTATTGGACACGGTGAGCCTGCGATGTTAAGGTTCAACTTTAGTGTCGACGAAAAGTGTAAACGCAGTTCGATTTTTACTTGATTAAATGTCACAAAACTGTTAACAGCGAAATTGTAGCTGCTCGCATTCGCGAGATATCGCGAAATTAGTGTTTTAGTATTATCTAAAATTTTGACAATGAAGTTTTTTAAATATCTTCAAAAACTGAGTATGCAGATTTATTTGTATTTATTTACAGGTCACAAAACAGTTAACATCAAAATCATATCTTCTCAATTTCGCGAGAAATCGCAAAATTAAAACAAAAACAAAAAATTGGAAAAAAATTTATTTTTCGCGTAAATTAGCAGTCAAGATATTGATTTGAGCAGTTTTACCACCTTTAACCACATAAAATTTAAACTGCATGCAACATATTTGTCGTTTCTTGATTTTTTCCTTTATTTTAGACACTAAAGAAAAAATAAATTAATTAATATAAAAGCTTGAACAGTAATTTTGCAATTTCTCTGGAAATTGATCATCTATAATTTTTATGCTTGCAGTTTTGTCAACTTTAATAACCTCGAATTCAAACTGCATACCACATTTTTGTCGTTCATTGATGTAAATGTTTTTACAGACCAAAAATAACACAAAGTAATGAATAAATAGTTGTTTAGCGAGTTTTTTAGCGATATCTCGAAGAATTGAGCAGCTAGAATTTAAATGTTAACAGCCTTATCACCATTAATCAATGGCAAATCAAACTGCATTTCGTGTTTTTCAACAATGTTAAAGAAACTTCTTTTATTAATCAAAACAAGAAATACCCCAAAAAAGCTGTTTTTCGCTATTTCTCGTGAAAGTGTGCAGCTATAATTTTTTTGTGGGCAGTTTTAATTTCTTCCAACATGCTAAAATCAAACTGCATACCACTTTTTATTATTATTTTTAAAGAACCGGTTTAAAATATAAATAAATAATAAAAAAGATTATATAATTACGCGATATCTCGCGAAATTTAACAACTGCAATTTCGATGTCAACAGCTGTGTGGCCTTTGATCAAGCACAAGTAAAACTGCATACCATATTTTTACGAAATTTTAAAGAAACTTATCTAAAGATAAAAAACGAAAACAACGAACTAAAAAAGATAGGATTTTGATGGTTACTGTTTTGTGACCAGTACAATTAAAACTGTATACTCAGTTTTTGAAAATATTTAAAAAACTTCAATATCAAAATTTAAAAAAATACAAAAACACTACATTCGCGTTATCTCGCGAATGCGAGCAGCTACGATTTCACTGTTAGCAGTTTTTGTTTAGAAATCGAACTGCGTTTACACTTTTCGTCAACACTAAAGTTCAACCTAAACATCGAAGAGGCTCACCGTGTTTATGAGGCTCACCGTGAAATTTCTTGCAAACTTCGGATACTTATAAGGATATAACCATAAAAAGGATATTTTGAACTTCCTTATAATGTCCGGATGGTTTTCTTGATCGTACCGATTACGGATTTCTTGCAAAAGTTAGGTAATTTTATTGGGAATTTGAATAAAAAATGAATAACTTTTACATAAACTTTTCAAATATTAAAACATTTTCGGATTTTGCGTAAGATTTTACATTGAAAACAAAGTGCCGTGGATCGCAAAATTTTTTTTAATTTGTAAACAAGAGTTAATTTTTCTCAGAAATAATAAAGACTCAAACAGAACTAATATACCTAATAAATTATAAAATATAAAGCCCAACAATATAAAACACAAATAAAACAGACAATTAAAATTCAGCAATCGCAATTAAATTTGAGAAAAGTTTAGTTGAAATTCAAATGAAATCTAGAAAAAAAGTATTGAAACCTAGAAATTTCATTTGAAATTTGGAAAAGGCCAATAGTCATTCAGAAATTGTAATTCTCAATTAGTGTTTCTGAGAATGCGAACTTTTTAATTTCAGTTGTGATTTCTATATTTTAATTGGACTTTTTTGATTTCCAACATGACTTTTAGAAATTTTAATATCCAAATGGAACAAAATTGAGGAATATGCTTTTTTAATTTCAAAACCGCCAAAATCGGCTGGAGTTTGAGCCGCCGATCAGCCGATGATATCGGCGGCGGCGCGGCTCGTGAAAAAATATCGGCTTAGCGACTCAGCCGTCAGCCGCGCCGACCGGCTTGCTTCACTGATGCCAGATCGGTTTTTGTTGTTTCACTCACTCCTAAGTCGTAGAAAGTGTTGCCATGTTAGCGTAAAACGGACTAAAAACCGCTCTGTTTTATCCTAAAATCGCTTAGTTTTTCCCCATTTTTTTTATTAAAACTACTGTCGAGTCTGTTTATTGTCTGTGGCAATAGTTTCGTCACAGACTAATACAGACTCGACATAAGTGACAGGTGTCAAAAAAGTATTCTTTAACCATATGGTTAATATTTCCAAATTTTTCTACGAATTAGGTTAGAAAGAGAAAACTGATATAACGCGCCATAAGAAAAATGGATGCCAGATCGGTTTTTGTTGTTTCACTCACTCCTAAGTCGTAGAAAGTGTTGCCATGTTAGCGTAAAACGGACTAAAAACCGCTGTGTTTTCTCCTAAAATCGCTTAGTTTTTCCCCATTTTTTCTTATAAAACCCTACTGTCGAGTCTGTATTTAGTCTGTGGTTTCGTCACAGACTAAATACAGACTCGACAGTAGAGTTTTATAAGAAAAAATGGGGGAAAACTAAGCGATTTTAGGAGAAAACACAGCGGTTTTTAGTCCGTTTTACGCTAACATGGCAACACTTTCTACGACTTAGGAGTGAGTGAAACAACAAAAACTGATCTGGCATCCATTTTTCTTATGGCGCGTTATATCAGTTTTCTCTTTCTAACCTAATTCGTAGAATAATTTGAAAACATTAACCATATGGTTAAAAAATACTTTTTTGACACCTGTCATATATGTCGAGTCTGTATTAGTCTGTGGTTTCGTTATAAAATTTACAAATAATGCATTTAACTTCTACAATATGCACACTGACTTCAATAACATCTTCACGTAAATTTTTAACGTTATAAAGTCCTATTTCTTTTGATAGAATTGGATAGACAAAATAATCGTTTATTTCATTAAAGATGTTGCCTTTTAAATATATATTATCACATGTTTGTTTAGATCGATTTGTACTTTTTTCTACTTTGTTTACAGACCATCTGGGTTTGCAATTTGAAAGTGAAACAGAACAAACCATTTTTACAAAAATTAGCCGCTGGCTGGCTGCAGTAAAGGACAGAATGGGAGGAAAAAAGTCCCTATAAATAAATTAGTTTACTTTTTTTATGAAGTTTACCTTTACTAAGTTTACTTTTTTTATTACATTGAATTTAATTTTTATTTTCTAAAATACTTTTATAAAAAAAATATCTACAATTAACGAATAAAAAAAAATATCTGCTTTATATGAAGTCCTATAAAGTACTGTTTTTTCTTATTTCAATCGCTGGAAAATATCTTTAATTTTTGTATTTAAGCTCTTTATAAGTGCTTTACTTTTGGTTTTTAAAGCGCTTTCATAACTTTAAACAAAACGTTCTGAAAGCACTTTTTTAAAACGCTTTTAAAACGTTTTAAACCTAGCGTAGATCGATGATATCATTCGGATCATCTGAAAGCGCTTTGAAGATGGTAAATGGAACGCTTGTAGAACCGTCCACAACGCTTTCACAGCGCTTTTGCGATTGTATTTTTCTGACTGGGTAGTTTTTTAGCTCTCCTGAACAGTAAGCTTTTTCGAGTTGGCATTTATTAAATATAGTTCGACGATATGATTAATATGTCCTCTTTCGAAATCCGTAATCTATTTTTTTATATATCGTATAAATTAGAAGATATTCAGCCCTAACTTTGCTTCATATCCCCAATATTAACATTGTCTTAACATACGCCAATTTTCTGCACATGCATCAAATTTTACACCTAATATGGAGTTCACACTAGCGACTTTAAACATCTCATGAGTGTTTAAGCGCTAAACGAGCAAAATTTGACTTGTTTCCCCATACATTTGGTTGTTTAGCTAATATGGAGTTCACACTACCGCCTTTAAACATCTCATGAGTGTTTAAGCGCTAAACAATCAAAATTTGACTTGTTCCCCCATACATTTGGTTGTTTAGCTAAACAATCAAATTCGACTTGTTTCCCTGTTGAACATTTCGCTAAACATTTCAAAGGCAGGGTTCGGTATATTTCCTTTTAATTTTTCTTTATTCTATGCCAAAAAAAAAGATTGCATAGCAACCAGCTTCTGTATCTGTCTGCCATTTTCTTAGCAAAACATTGGAAAATTGAGAAATTATAAATATTTAAAAAACTAATAAAAACTACTGAAAAATCAGAAAAAAGTGTGTATTTTATTTATAATTATATTGGAAAAGCTGCATTAATAGTAAATTTTGCCTTCCATCGAAGTATAAATATGCAAACAGCTTCGGACAGGTCCGGAACAAAAAACAGAAAAATCTTCCTATTTACTTGGAATGAGTCAATAAAAAGGTGTTCCGTGTAGTGGCGTTATGTAAATGTTATAAAAAAATTAAATATCTTGTCTTCCGCCAAAGTTTAAAAGGTTTTTAGAAATATTTTTGCAATTTTTTTCAGAATTAGGTTATGTGCGTTTGTTTACAAACGTTAAACACTCAAATTTAAACGCGCAAAATGTAGTGTGAACGATTTTGTTTACTTTTTTAAACAAGTGGCTTAAACGAGTACAAATTCTCTAGTGTGAACTCCGTATAAACAATCAAATTCGACTTGTTTCCCTGCTGAACATTTCGCTAAACATTTCAAAGGCAGGGTTCGGTATATTTCCTTTTAATTTTTCTTTATTCTATGCCAAAAAAAAAAGATTTCATAGCAACCAGCTTCTGTATCTGTCTGCCATTTTCTTAGCAAAACATTGGAAAATTGAGAAATTATAAATATTTAAAAAACTAATAAAAACTACTAAAAAATCAGAAAAAAGTGTGTGTTTTATTTATAATTATATTGGAAAAGCTGCTCTAATAGTGAATTGTGCCTTCCATCGAAGTATAAATATGCAAACAGCTTCGGACAGGTCCGGTACAAAAAACAGAAAAATCTTCCTATTTACTTAGAATGAGTCAATAAAAAGGTGTTCCGTGTAGTGGTGTTATGTAAATGTTATCAAAAAATTAAATATCTTGTCTTCCGCCAAAGTTTAAAAGGTTTTTAGAAATATTTTTGCATTTTTTTTTTCAGAATTAGGTTATGTGCGTTTGTTTACAAACGTTAAACACTCAGCGTTAAACGAAAACTGGAGTGTGAACGATTTTGTTTACTTTTTTAAACAAGTGGCTTAAACGAGTATAAATTCTCTAGTGTGAACTCCATATTACCAATTTGAATTATTAAGGCCTTTACTGCTACGTTACGTTAACAGTTGTGTAACTAGAAATTAAGAGTTTTTTTTTTACAGTACAAGCAAATAAAAGTCGCTAAATCTTATGAGAAAAGAGCTATTTTAACAACAGTGACAATGAATAGTGGATTTTAAGTGTGTATGTGTGTGGATATTATTTGTTCATGAAGTAAATACATACATACTTTGTACAAAACGAGAATAATTCGTGAATTCAACTATCTTGTAGATTGATTTTATACATAATACAGTTTTTATAATAATTAGTACTTCATGTTTACAATTTAAAATACTTGCGACAAATATAAAAAAAAAGTTATAATTAAAAAGAATATATTAACATTAAGCCATTAAAACAAATGTATACATCATATTGACGTCTATCAGCTGGATTTTATGTTTTTTATA
Organism: Pegoplata infirma; assembly: GCA_963921195.1. NCBI lineage: Eukaryota > Metazoa > Arthropoda > Insecta > Diptera > Anthomyiidae > Pegoplata > Pegoplata infirma. Next base: position 152,664,798 of record OY992537.1, on the reverse strand, counting down.
CCTGTTAAATAAACCTAGCAAGCATCACGAGTATTGTTGGTCGGTCACATATTTTTAACATTACGACCGTTTTTACTGTGCAGATAATTTACGCTTAATAGGGTGAAAGGTTACTCTTAATATCCGCCACATAATTTTTCCTTCTTTATTGTCTACCAAGTTGCACTAAACAGAATTTCGGGCGGATATCCATCCATTGCAATCGTCAAATACTCTTCTTCCAAATGTGAGTGGAAAATCATTTTTTTATATTTTTAGTTGGTATATTATATATTGTGTGGTATTGGTTCAAACTGAAAAATATAATTTCCTAAGGCTGTACGAGTCTGGAGCTAAACTGCAGTTTACGGGGCACACAAAAGAAAAATATGCTAACAAAAAAAAAATAAAAATTTAAGAGGTCTGAACAAGAGATGGGCACTTGAGCAGATTAGAGCGTGATTCACGCGTACCCACGCGTGAGTTTGACTGAATTCAATTTTTCTCAAGTGATTGTGAGTGAGTGTAGAAAAAAGGCATAAAGAAAGTTTACCGAACTTTGTTTTATAAGATTTCGAGTGTGGTGTTCAAACCCATGGGGTCGTACCCCGTTTGGGAGGGGCAGGGGTTTAACGTGTTTTTTTTTTTTTAAACTACTTATCCGATCAAGATGGGTATGGTATCATTAGAAACAGTAATTACAGACCTTTCCAACGGGGTGTAACGTGACATAGTTTAATTAACCCTTTAAGCGACAAAAATTGATTTTGTCGCTTATTTAACTAGACTTTTTTTACAAAATGCTTAATATCTCAAAATTGCACGTATATAAATATTGTCTATAAAGGCTTATAGCCAAGACCTCAAGCTTTCATTTGCGCCAAAAAACGGTGCTGTAAGTCTAAAACATCTGAGATATTAAGGGCCAAAGTTGTAACTTTATTTTTTACTAGTCGAATGGCCTGCCCTGCCAGGCGGAACACCAAATCACTTTTCTCAATAATTCTGATTGTTTACCAAACTTTATAAAAAATTATGTTTGTGCTTCAAAAACTTAATATTGCTAGATTGAGTTACATCAATATATATCCCAAACTGAAAAACAAATTTAATGAGTATAAAAGTTTTTATTGATACAATTTTAGAACTAAATTTAGCACGCCCATTTAGTTTCTCCGTCCTTAAACCGGATAAAATCATCAAAAATACATCGTGTGGATCTGTCCCATGATCACTCCTATATACATGGCAATTTTTATCTTTCTTAGTCATGAAGGTTTTAAAATTAGATAAAATGTTAAAAACACAGTTTTTTCACTTAAATTTTTCCTTATAATTCTCCGTACACAGTTTAAATATTAAATCTGACTTCATAAGGACATGATCCATTGTCAATACTTTATGCTTTGCAATTTTCAGCTTCCTTAGAAATTAGGAGTTTCAGAAATAGTTTAAATGTTTAAAAACTAAATTTCGCCGTCTTCAGCCACTCCCCTTGTCTTAAAGTCCGAAAATCCGTCTACGTTACAGATTATATATATAAACTAAAAAAAATTCACAACGGATTTTTTTGTATCTCCGCCCTTTCACTTGATATCCAGGTCAGTGTTGATCTTTGCCGTAGTCCATACCATATGCATCCCAATTTTCATCTTTCAAGGTCATAAGGTGACTTCCGCCACTCCCCCTGTCTTAAAGGCCGAAAATCAGGCTACGTTACAGATTATATATATAAACAAAATTCACAACGATTTTTTTTGTATCTCCGCCCTTTCACTGGATATCCAGGTCAGTGTTGATTTTTCCATATCATATGCATCCCAATTTTCATCTTTCAAGGTCATAAGGTGACTTCGGTAAGATGTAAATACATAATTTTTCCACGCCCATTTCTTCTCTTAATTCTCCGTCCATTCAGGATATCCTTAATCGAAAGGACTATATGCTAGGAAATTTTCAGCTTCCTAAGTCATTAGAGGACTTTAAAATAAACAAAAATGTCAAATTTCATCTTCATAGGTCTTCAAATTAGTTAAGATATTAAAAAACACAATATTGCCACGCCCCATTTTTCTCTTAATTCTCCTTCCACAGTCTAAAAAATTTAGATCCAATTATTTCAGGATATGATTCATTGTTAGAAAGAAATGCTTTGCAATTTTCAGCTTCCTAAGTCATTAGGGGGCTTTAAATTAAGCAAAAATTTAAAAAAATTGAATTTTTCCACGCCCACTTTTCCGCTTATTTCTCCGCCCACAGGCAATAAATCAAAAATCCAGCTTTGTAGCTCATCAGTGGGCTTCAAAAATTGGGAAATTATATGTATAGATAGAAGACTAGACCAATCAAGACGAATGTGGTATCCTTAAAAAGGTGAATTAAAGACCTTTCCAACGATGTGTCACATTTTTTAAAATCAATTTTTGTCGCTTAAATAGAGATGGGCACATAAGCAGATTAGAGCGTGATTCACGCGTGATCATGCGTGAGTGTGACTGATTTCAATTTTACTCACGTGATTGTGAGTAAGTGTGTGTGGAGAAAAAAATAGCGTGAGTGAGTGTGCGTGAGTTGATTTTTTTGCGTGAGTTTGCGTGATTTATTTTATCTTCTTATTTCCTTTTGTACAAAAAAAAGCAACAAAAAATTGTAAAATATTTCTTAATTTAATATTTTGTCCCGAAAAAATCAAAAATAAAAATTAAAATTTCGCTGAACTTTAAATTTTGCTGAAAACTTTAAAGTATTTTTGAAATTTTAGTTTTTGAATTTTTTTTTTTTTGTATAAATAAGTGTTTCGTGAGTGTGAGTCAACGTGAATGTGAGTGAAGCTTTTGTGAGTGCACGTGAGTGTGAATTGTAACAAACTTACTCACGTGATTGTGAGTGAGTGTGAGTAGAAAAAATATGCTCATGAGTGAGTGTGCGTGATTCAAAAATTCCTGTCGTGAGCGTGAGTGAGTGTGAGTCAAAAATCACTCACGCGCCCATCTCTAGTCCTAAATAAAAAAAATTAGTATCTAAAAAGTAGTGAGCCAAAATTTGGAGACAATCGGATAAAAATAACTCGTGCCGAAAATGGATTGAAGTTTTGTGACTTTTTTGTATGGAAGAAAAAAAATATATTTTTCTTATTTTTTGAAAAAAAAATTTATATACACATCGTCGCTGCTCCGTCGTGATTTGGTATGTGACATTTTTGTTTTTTTTTATTGGATTATTTAAAACCTCTATTGGTAACCCACTAAACCCTGCAATTTTTTTTATTTATTTTTTGCATGTTGGAGGATATAAAAGATTCGGTACAGCCGAATTTAACACTCTTTCTTGTTTACCCCTCAATTACCGCTACTGACCGCCGAATTTAACAAATTCCATTAATTCTTGTTTGTGCTTTAATAGTACCATATTTTTTGGGTTTAAAGTGATTTGAAAGCGCTTTAAAACGTTTACCGTGGTTATCATTTTGGACGCTGGGAGAGTACTAAACTGTGATGCTTTCCCAGCACATAAGCGATCATAAAAGGTACCTTTCCAGAGCTCTCCCGTCCGTATTTTTCTGCCTGGGTAATCCCACCAGTTTTACTTGTACTGCCCATACGACTCTTCCGATATTCACATTTCTAAAATTTTAAAAATGGGAAATATTGGATTAAAATTTCGCAAATTTGTATATACATATTTTGGCCATTTTTGTACTCACAAGAAAAGTCTTACTAGTGTCACCCTCCGATCTTAATGGAATTTGTTTTATTTCGTAGAAAAAAAAAATAAAGGAACACGTATTTTTTTAGTGGCCCAAATTCATAAGAATCGGGGGACTAGAAAAGCCTTTGTTTTTTGTCAAGTTTGTGAAATTGTTCACTATTAGGTCGTATCTAATAGTGAACAATTTCACAAATCAAAAAGGAATACAATTTTTTTCGAAGTTGGTAAATTTTGATGTATATAATGGAAAATTGTGATAGTGTAAGATACATACCCAGGCAGAAAAATACATACGGGCCAGATCTGGCAAAGTACCTAATAAGGTAGTATTAATACTGGCATAGTACCTTCTTTTTAGGTTTTCAGTACTTGCTAAGATGCTAAATGATAACACCATTTAGTAGTGGCAAAGTACTTTTAAAAGCGCTTTCCCTGTACTTTAAAAAGTACTATCCGAGAATTTTTAAAATAGCTTTTTAACTAAAACAATCCATTACAAAATTAAAAATGTATTTAATAAAATATTTTTTTTATTTAATAATTTGTACATTAGAAATCTTTTTTTTTTTTAATTTTTCTATTTTAAATAAATTATTTATTAATTACACAGCATGACAAAAGTGAACATTTCCATATATTTGAGACATGGTGAGTCGAATGGCGTACTCCGTTTTTTGATGCATGGTACAGTTTTCTTGACTTGTAGCAATGTTTCTTATGCAAATTTGGTTTTAAGCTTTTCATCTTTAGCCCTTAATTTCGCGAATTTCTTCATTTTTCGAGGTTTTCGCGAATTAAACCTCTAAATTGGTATTTGATAAAAAAAAAACTTGCTTTAAGTGGATCATAAAGGCATCCCTAACACTACGAATAGTGAACAAAAAACATCTTTGTGATATAGACCATCATGTTAAAAATGACAAGATGACTTAAGGGTCCATCTTTGACTATATAATGTGGTAACCTTAAACAAATAACTGACGAAAAATTTGTCCAAAAAAATAATTTTTGGTCAGTTAATTCTGTAAGGTTCCCACATTATTTACTTAAAGATGGACCCTTAAATTATCTCGAAAAATGGTGCTGCCATATACAACATGATGATAAAATTCAACATGATTGTAAAAGCAAGTTTTTTATCATAGGCCAATTTAGGGGCTAATTTCGCAAAAACGTAAAAAAATGAAGAAATTCGCGAATTAATTGCTACATCCTCTTAATAAAAGTTCCAAATACTCTCTAGGAATATAAAAGAAAGCTCGGAATCGAGAGTTGTATTTTCTTTCGTAAACATTAATGGTTTTAAAATAAAACCAATTCATCCAGATAACATATGTTTACTCGACAATGAAAATGTAAATAAAGTTACTAAAATTTTAAATAGAAAGCTGTCTAAATACAAATGTGATGATATATTTTTGAAAGGCAATATTTTCATTGAATGTAGCGATTTTTTTTTAATTTCCACTACCATCAAGAGAAATAGGACTCTACAATGTTAAACAAATTTGATAAAAAAATAACATTGAAATCAGTATCCACATAGTAGAATCAAAATGTATTCATACTAAATTTGATAATGACACCATTGTCATAACTTTATAACATAATTAAGTGTTTTCAAATAAAATGTTAAAATTTAATTAAATAATTTTAAAAAAAATATTTCAAATAAATAAACAGCCTTTAGTTTGGTAAAAAAGTACTAGCAAAGTACTTAATTCGGTGAAACCAAGTACTTCACTAAAAAGAGCTTGCTATACAAAAAATAAATTGCTTTGCCAGTACTTTTTTTTTGGTACGGTTGGCAATTTCTGGCTGGGTAGGTATAATATAACTATTAAAAATTTCTTCTACAAATTGTTTAAAAAACATTTTATCGACAATTTAGTGATTTTTTGTTGACGGAGTTTACATTCACCTTACATTACATTTTTGATTTTTTTTTTTAACATTTTATTGTAATTTGAAAATGTTTTTAATGTTATTATTAACATTTTTTGTAAAATGGTTTATTTTTTATTTTCGTCATTAACGATTTTATAATTATTTTTGTGCATTTGCATGAAAGTCCTCTCCTATAATACTTTTTTGAATCCAAAGCTTTTTGAAGCCTACTGATCAGCTTTAAATCTCAAATTAGAAAACAACACCAGAGCCAGCTCCTAACGTAGGAGCCTTTACGCGAAGGGGTTTGTCGGAAAGGGGTGTGGTAAAATGCAGTATTATAACATTTTAGCTATTTTTAAAGTCCCTTTTAAGTAAGGAAGTTAAAAACTACAAAGCTATAGTCCTGGCGATGAAGCATATCCTAAAGTTGTCAGATCTTTTATTTTTGGACTGTGGGCGAAGAATTGAGAGAAAAGAAGCGTTATGAAATTGTATTTCTTTTATCATTTTATTTAAATGTGAAGCCCTCCTAACAAGCTATTGAGCTGAAAAATTATGAAGCTTATAGAACTGATGATGGAACATATCCTAAAGATGTCAGATTTACATTTTTTTACTGTGGACGGAGAATTGAGATGAAATATGGGCTTTTCAAAATTGATTTTTTTTTACATTTTATCTAATTTTGAATACCCCAATGACTTATGAAGCTTGAAATTGGCATGTATATAGTACGGACCATGTGAAAATTCTACACGGACCTGGATTTTTAATGTCCGATGTAACAATGGAAAAAAGAAAGGAAAAAGAAGCGTGGTAAATTAATTTCTATTTATCTTATATGTTTCCTTATTTATGTGTATATACTTTTTTGACCATTTAAAGCTTTTTGTCGCCCACTGATGAGCTAGAAAGCTGAAAATTGATAGTAAACACCTGGGCCAGATCCTTTTTATATTTTGATAACTTCACAGTTATTAACAAAAATTTTGTTTTTATATTTAAGAAATTTAAAGGTTTTTACTAAATTTAAAGGTTTTTACTTAACTTCTCGCGATAACCTAGAAATGCTTCTGCTACCCCCTTATTGGTCGCGAGTCGCGACCCACCATTGGAGAACCGTTGTGTTGGAGCGTATGAAAAATTCGGCTCAGCCGAATTTAACACTCACTTGTTTGTTATTTTTCTTTATATTGTGTTGTTTTAATGAATTGTCAAAAGTTACATTATGTGCTCTCACTAATACTTATTCAAGTGAAATACAACTCTATTTCACTTCTATTATTTTCTATGTTCATTAAGCACTTGCATAAACTAAGACATATGTTTATTCTAAGTGTAATCGAAATGTTGAAATGTTGAGATGGTGGTTTGTTTATTCTTCAATGTGACAACGCGCAAACTCACCATTTATTGTTAATATTATTACATGGTACAATGATATTATTATAAAAAAACTACGCGTTTTCAATATCTATTAAATGATAACTATTTGCAATTCTAAATATCGCAAATTAATTATTTAAACATTTAAAAGTCAATATTGTGTGTCTTGAGTAATCCATAAAGTGTTTAAAATAAAAATATATATACCGTAAAAAACCAGAAGAAAATATTGCAAATGCAAAAATTAATCTAAATTACAACACCACTTTTCCAATGCATGGAAGTGGACGCCGATAGTGATTTATCCTGTGTGAAAAACACATTGTCATTTTAAACGTAAACTTTAAATTATATGAACTAAACATTGCATAACACACCACCCATCTAACCAACCCCTATACAAAACGGATATAATTAACCAACCATAATATAACTAACAAACTTTAAATTAATTCGATCCGTCGCATCAAGTTCCTGAATTTCAATTGGTAATAAATGAATGGATGCTACAAATGATGATAGTGCTAGTGATGTGTCATCATCACAAACTATATTTGGCTCCAAAACGGAAACGACTCCCTTTTTAGTTGAAACCGAATTCACAATAGATCATGTTGTGGCTGTTGTGGATGAAGGATTAGAAAATTATGAATTATTTTATGAAGAAACTAGACAGCTAGAATATGATGAAGAATTACTCAGTTCAACATTTGCTTATGAAGATACTGGCGATGTTCCAAATATTGGAGTTACTCTGAATTCAAGTCAAAATTTTATAGACAATGAACAATTACTTATTGAAGGTACCGATTAATCAGCCACGACTTCGGCCATAGCCCTAAAAAAATCTGTAAAATGTAGATTCTTAAAATTAAATACAATTGAGCTTCGATTATGCGGCCTCCATTAACCCTCTAACCGACCATTTTGTCCAAAAGTCCATTTATGTACTTATAAGGAAAGTATTCGAACCCTTATGAACCGATTTGCCTGAAACTTAAAATATCAATAAAAGAGACATAGACAGAGTTAAAAAAATATTGTGAAAATATCCAATTAAATAAAATAACATTTACAACACAAATAAGAATTTCATTTTAATAAATAAAATTTAGTGTCCGACCGAATACACCTTTTTTGGCCGAAGCCGAATATTCGGCCAAATTTTCACTATTCGGCCAAGCCGAAGCCGAATATTTAAAAAATAAAAAATATTTCTGTAGTAAAAACAAGAAAAAAATAAAACTCGACTCGGCGGGATACTCAAATGCATGAGAATGTTGTTTAGAATGATTTTATTTTAAGCTAAATTTTTTTTTTGACATTTTTGTAAAAAAATATATTTAGAGTCCCCGCACAACAATGACGGTGCGGTTGACGGTTTCGGTCACGAGAGAGTATAGGCGCAAAACAAATGCGGCAGCGGGAAATTCAGTCAGGCGTTGATATTTACACTTAGGGTTTTCACAGTGACGATTAAATTTGCCTTTTTTATGGCGTTTTCTTTTCTGAAACAAAATGTTGCACCCTTAAACAGTGTCATTTGTAAAATGTAGCCACAACCCTTTTAATGTGTTGCCAGTTTTGTGATCACAAAAAAACAAAAAATTGAGAACATTTTTCTTTCAACCAAAATATTGGTAATCAGCTGTTTTTATAAGGCAATTTTGCTACCCCGTCATTTTATGAAAGTGGGAAAAGTGTGACATTTTGAAACTTTAAAAATGCAACATTTTTAGAAAAAAACATAATAAATTTTTAAAGTGTTGCCAGTTTTTTAGAAAAGAACAAAAAAAGTGCAATATTTTTTGAAGGAACGGTAAAATGTGACATTTTTTGCCAGAAAAGAAAACGCCATTAGTTTGGTATTTGGCAAATGTGCCAAACGTCAAAAAAAATGCCAATTTGAATGTGGCATATTTTTCTTAAAATGCCCAACTCAAACCTTGTCTAAAAACAAAATGCCATTGTGCAAATAAAAAAAACGCAAAAATGACAACAGCTGTGATTGTTTATGCTGAAATTTCGAACGCGGCAACAAAAACATTTATACAAAAAGAAACATACACATTTTTTGTGTTTATTTTAAAATTGTAAATGTAAAAAGATAATTAAAGTTATTTTGTGCAAATTATTAACGAAAAGTGCGCTCACGATATGTAAAGAAAAAATGGTGGCAAATACTTGACGTTTAGTAAAATGGCAAATTTGCCAAATGCCCGACTGAAAAAGGCAAATATAATCGTTATTGTGAAAACTCCAACTATTTTTCACTTTTTCGAAATTTTTTAATTAAATTTTATTGTTTTTTTTTATTATCAATTTGATTTTCTTATATTGTTTCGTTTTTTTTTTTGTGTTTTTGTAGAATTTTAAATATTTTTTTTTAGAGATCACATTTTTTTGTTTACTTTATCGAAAATAATCGAAAAATTTATAAAATTGTGGCAACATTTTCATATCAAAAATTAAAACAGAGTGAAACCGACACAAAAATAAAATTGATTTTATTCAAGCGGTTTTCGGTCAAGCGTTTTTTCTTGCCAAATTTGTATGAAAAAAACGTCACCGACATTGTTGTGCGGGGACTCTTACAGCGGTATTCATAAGCAAAAGTTAGCAGTTGCTTATACATCGCAGACAACGAGCTGCTTACTAGAATGTGCTTTTTCCTTAGCAAAATGTTAGCATGGAGTTTATTCATAATGATTTTTAAAATCTGTTGGCTAAGAACAACCCTGTTTTTGAAAATCAATTGCTTTTAGTTACGTCACAATGCAGCCGCAAGCAGCAGATAGTAGGCAACAAAAATAAAAAGTACTGTATTTAATTTTAATTACAAATAAATGCCGTATTTTGTATTTTTTTTATATGAAAATAGCATACACCAAGCTGCATATACAAAAAATATCCCTTTTAATTACAATTATAAGTAAATACAGTAATTTTTATTATTATTTCTGTCTTCTGCTTGCTGCTGCATTGTGAAAAACATTTCATTGTCATAAGAGAACGTTACTCAATTGAGAACATTAATTGAGAGAACTTTAGTCAAGATTTAACAACATTTTGTTTACTTGTTAGCAAGGGTTTTAAAATTTGTTATGAATAAAACACTTGTTAAATTCATGCCAACTTTTCGTTTTGAATACGGCTGTTAGAGTGTAAATTTTTTTCGACCGAAAATTTTTTTTTAATTTAAAAAATGTTTTTAGTTGCAAAAACACTTATAAAAATGTTTTTGTGGCTTACTAATGTGATTCAAAGTTAGTTTAGTGTGTTTTTCAACACGGGAGCACAAATATTATACAATTTTTCGGTATTCGGCCTATTCGGCCAAAATTGTGGCCGAAGCCGAATAGTGCTTTTTGGTCGAAGCCGAATATTCGGTCGGACACTAATAAAATTGCATAAATATACACTCAACCAAAAATCATTGTATTCCCAAAGAAAATCGTAGTAAATTCAACAGAAATCATTGTTGATTTTGACCCTACAAATATTAATGTTGATTTCAAAATTAATTGTTGTCAGTTTTTGTAAAAGCTGATTAACTCGTATTTTTGTTGGTTCTATTCGTATTTATGTTAATCATACTCGTTTTGTTTTGTATATTCATGCAATTTTATTTATTAAAATGAAATTCTTATTTGTGTTGTAAATGTTATTTTATTTAATTGAATATTTTCACAATATTTTTTCGTGGTTTTAATTAACTCATTATTTTCACATAAACTTATTTTGTTTTTAGATGATATTTTTTTTGTTTCCTTGGACTGTATTTCGCTGTTGTTTTGCTGTCGGCAATCATTTTACGTGATTAGCTTCTGGAGTTTTTAGAAAGATTCCAAATCACAAATTGCTAAAAAAAATAAAAAAATGCTTTATTAATGAATTAAATAACAAATATATTTAATTACTCACCACATATTTTCTTTTAATTTTGTAATAAAAAAGATTTTTTTTTAAACATGCCTTCTGTACAAGACAACAAAAATTTACAAATGGCGATCAGCAAAAACAGTGTTCATACATTTCATGTACTTATATTTTATACAATTTTTTCCAACTATGTATTTTTCAACTATTGAATTTTGTAATATCAACATTGATTTTTGTTAAATTCTGTAAAACTTGATCTACAATGGGTTTACTAATTTTTCTACTAAGATATTTCTATGAGTGTACAAAACAAAACGAGTATGATTAACAAAAATACGAATAAAACCAACAAAAATACGAGTTAATCAGCTTTTACAAAAACTGACAACAATTAATGTTGAAATCAACATAAATATTTGTAGGGTCAAAATCAACAATGATTTCTGTTGAATTTACTACGATTTTCTTTGGGAATACAATGATTTTTGGTTGAGTGTACACTCATAGAAATATCTTAGTAGAAAAATTAGTAAACCCATTGTAGATCAAGTTTTACAGAATAATTCCGTATTCAACAAAAATTAATGTTGATATCGTTGAATAATCAGTAAAGTTGAATCAACTATTTACAACGCTTATACAGAATTCAATAGATAAATCAAAATAGAAAAAACAACCCTGGGGGTCTACTGCGTAATTCGAATCGAAAGAAAGCGTTCGAATTCGGAAATTTTTAACCCTTTAAAAACAACACAACCGTGTATGTAAATTTTTATATTTTTCTCTTTTTACATTGTCAAGTAATTTTTCTTGAATAAAAATATTTTTTATTACATTATTTTAGAAATAAAAATTTTGTTCGGATCGATTTTCGTTTCGATTTGAGTTACGCAGTAGACCCCCTGTTTGTTCATTTTTTTATACCCTCCACTCTAGTGATAGAGGGTATATATAAGTTTGTCATTCCGTTTGTAACTCATCGAAATATCGGTATGGGACCCCATAAAGTATATATATTCATGATGCCCGATCGATTTTAAGACATTCTAGCGATGTCCGTCTGTCTGTGGAAAATGCTCTCGCGGACAAAATATTGCACAGAGATGACTGAAACTTAACATATATATTGGAAGTTCTCCCGAGAAGTTTGGTATTGCATTTGAGCGATATCGGTTTAGCGGTTCAAAAGTTATGAACGAAAATGTAAGCACACCTCAAAAATTCCAGTACATTCAACATAACCTAAAATACAAAATGCTCTAATTCGGCTTCTGGTTGACATATGTGAACATAATTGAACACCAAATGGTATTTAAACAAGTACGAACATACTTTTTGAAAAAAAAGAAAAAAATCGCGGATTTTTTTTTTTTACCAAATTTTTTTTCGCGGAAATTTTTTTTCAATTTTTTTTTTTTTTTCAAAAGTAATTTCCTTTTAAATAAAGTTTTTTGCAATAATCTTTTTGAAATTGTGGAGGGTATCACTACATTCGGCAAGGCCGAATTTAACTTTTTTACTTGTTATTATTAACGAGTGAGTTGCTAGCAATGTGAATCGTGTTTATCTCTTATAAAATTATTTTATGTGTTTGTTTTTTATAAAAATATTTAATATTATAAAAATAAATAAAAATAGGATATGATTTGTAAATATTTGGTAAGTAAAAAAATACATTGATTCCCAGCAAAAAAAGAGCTTACCATTCACTACAAAATTCACCACAACTTATGAACCAGATGTACTTCTTCTTCAACTGAAACATTGATGAATTTAATATGGGCGTGACACACAAAGTATGTTCTTTTTATCGCCACTTTTCAGTGGCGAAAGATTGACACTTAAGTATAACATATATCACTAGTGTTTTTATCACAACTTCTGAAGTAGTGATCCGGATGTTAATATAACTTGACCTTTTGGAAGCACTTTTTTCATCACTTCTTTAGAAGTACATATTTCTTGGCATTTTGGGTGTGATTATGTCATTTTTATTTAGTGATTTAGAACTTCTAAATTAGAAGTTCTTTTTTTCACTTATTTTTGTAAGATTGGTTGAAAGAGTATTTTTTTTTTTGTAATATTTGCACTAAAAACACTGTTCGACAGCAAAAACCTTCCAGTGAAATTTCTAACTGGTCCTTATAGATTTTGGTCTCCTGCTTCCAAATCTACCGTCCAAATTTTTCTAGCACGCACCGTTTTTGAGATATTCGCTGTTAAAAAGTAAAAAAAGCACTTTTAGGCCATTTTTGCAAAACCTTAATCTATTCGAAGCTGGACTTTGAAAAAATTGCATACTTCGTGTGTCACCCCCATTCTAAGTGTTTCAGTTGAAAAAGAAGTTCATATATTATAGTGATTTGATTTAATTTGATTTGATTTAATTCCTAAGAACATATGAAAGAGGTACTTCAAAATCATTAAGCAAAGAACTGCTTTATTGTTATTTTGTAGCATTTTTGGAAGTGATTTTAAAAGTACTTCCTACGGAATATGAAGTTCGGCACATATCGCTACTCAAAATTACATTTTTATAAAATTTGCCCCAACTGTTATTTGTATGGGAGCCTACTTAGGGAATGGAGATAGGGCGTAGGTATGTTTTGAAAAAATGTTGTAAGGTAAAAATAAATGGGGGTCGGTCTCACTAATGACCCCTCTCGGACGCACCATTGGACCGGTAGAAGCTGATTAAATAAAACAAATTTACAAAAAATAAAAAAATTGTATGGGGACCGCCTTAACAGTTAAAGATAGAGGGTAGATGTGTTCAGAGAAAATGTTTGGAATAAAAAAATATTGTGGGTCGGTCATACATTTTGTTGTTCTTAGGGCACTATTAGGGCCGTTAGAGCGGTTGGAACAAATTTAAAAAAATGTCGTTTTGTGTGGGAGCCCCCTTAGAAATTGGAGATAGGGTATTAGTTTGTTCCAAAGAAATGTTAAGACGTAAAAATTAATGGGGGTCGGTCTTATAAAGGACCCCTCTATGACGCACCATTGCACAGAGGGCCAGACAGATCGATTTCCGGCCAAAAGTCCTTATTTGTAAATTCACAAAAAAATGTTTACCAGTTTGTTGGGCGTATATAGAAGCAGGTTTTCTGAACTTATCTTTGTGATCCAATTACACTCTTTCCTTTGACAGGTCCTCAAAGTTAAAAAAGTTGGTAAACAATTTTTAAAAGTTGAGATACTTTTTTAATTTTTTTTCCAAACTTCTATTGCTAATGTTTAACTTTTTGTTTGAGTGGATCAACCTTATATATAAGCCTTTGTAACAAAAATAACATGGACAAATATAACTCATCTGCCTGGCAGCAATTCGCGTTTTTTGTGAAAAAAGTTATAATTTTTTAGCTATTTACCTCGCGCCGAAAAAATCCTCAGCGATCCTCAGTTCGATACAATCGGTCTATATTTTTTTTGATATAGAATGGATCCATATCTTTCGAAAAAAGTTGCCCAAACTTGCTCGAAATGATAAATGGCGAAATTACAGCTATACATCCAGTGGTCCGAGATTTGTTTTTAAAAAATAATTTAACCCAAAATAATGTTTTACGGCTTGAATAGTTTTTTTTATCGTCAGAGAGTGCCTTAAGTGTAGGAAAAAAAAATATCTACATTTCTTGTTTTTTTGTAGAATTATGGAAAATATCAGTTACACCATTTCCAATTAAATTCAAAGATTTTTTATTGAATTTCCAAAATAAAGAAAACAAGTGAATAATTTGTCGTCACCATTTCCAAAAGCTTTTCTGAAACTAAGTAAGCCATTTACACCATTTCCATATTTATATCAAAAATAAAAAAAAAAATATATTTAAAAATCATGTGCGTAGATTTAACTGCAGACACCCTTGATACTCTTAAAACAAATTTTTAGTTAGATCACACAAAGTTAAAAAATCTAGCCGCCATATTGTTTCCGCCATATCGAATTTCATCAGTTCGATTTTAAGATAACAGACCTGGAAATTTACTAGGCTACACTTTTAGCTAGCTTCAACAAAGAAAAGGAATATAACTGTTTTTAAATTACTTGTAACAAACTTTAATAAGCATATTTAGTCCGCCATTTTGTTTTTCAAAATTCACGCCAGTAATGCAGATTCAGTAACTCCAAGGCCCCCTTAAAACAAAATTTGAGTTAAATCGGACAATTATTAAAAAAATTTGTCCGCCATATTGGATGCGCCATTTTGATTTTTTTAGTTTTTAGTTAAATTTTGAAATCAGCGACCCAGAAATACTCTAGAAGCACATTTTCAGCAGGATCCAACAACGATGAAGACTTTTTGCCGGATTTGGATCATTCTTTAAACTTTAAGAAACATATTTAGTCCGCCATTTTGTTTTTCAAAATTCGGAGTAGCAATTCTTATTCAGTAACTCCAAGACCAGCATAAAACAAAATTTGAGTTCAATCGGACAATTTTTTAAAAAAAATTGTCCGCCATATTGGATCCGCCATTTTGATTTTTTTGGTTTTTAGCCAAATTTTCAAATCAGCGACCCCGAATTCCTCTAGAAGCACATTTTCAGACGGATCCAACAACGATAAAGACTTTTGGCCGGAATTGGATCATGCTGGCCCTCTGTGCATTGGAGCAGTAGAAATGATTTTAAGATTGAAAAATTACAATAAAATTTTTTCAAAAAATTTTAAAAAATAGTAATAATCGTTATCCCACGATCTTCCTGGGCAAAAAATTTGTAGAATTGATAGAAGTTTTACACAAAAAAATTTCAAAAAAATCGAAGAGTACGAACATTTTCAAAAATGAGATTTAAATTTTAAAACTTAAAAATCTCATACTAGAGCGCTTTTAAGAATTTTTTGGGATTTTTTTTTAGAAAGTACGTAAAAAAACAAAAATTTTGAAAAAAAAAAAATTGAAATTTGGACCATTATTGAAGAAGTTATGATTAAAAGAAGTTTGAGTAAAGGAACAAACTACCAATTTTTAAAAATTCGATATCTTTTGAACGGGTCATCAAAAAAATCTGAAAATTTACCATGAAGGAGTTTTCGAAGGGTACTAAAAACTGTAAACAAATTGGGAAAATCTAAAAAAAAGTTTTTCAAAGTATCCGATTTCATATGGAATGCCCCATATATATTATATAAAATAGGGTGGAGAATTTTTTTTCTTATTTCAAAAACGCTGGGGTCGGAAAAGTTGGGTTCCTTTTTTGACTTTAAAATCGGAAAGTTTCGAACAAAGTGAAAAAAATTAACTTTTTTTTTTTTGCTTAAAATACTAAGGCCATATTAAAAATGAAAAACGAGTGCCTAACATCGAGTGTCTGTCTTTTAATCTTTAAATAACGCTAAATTTGCTCCACCCAACTGGGTAATGATTAAAACCAGAATTATAAACTTTTTTTCTATAGATTTAACTGAAATGAAACAAATCTAATACTTAAGTGCCAGAAATTTGCACTTTTTAATTTAATTCTTAAGAACATATGAAAAAGGTACTTCAAAATCATTAAAGCACTGGTAAAAGTTATTTTTATTGTCATTTTTATATTTTTTGATGTGCTTATAGAAGTACTTCCTACGGAATATGAAGTTCAGAACCTATCGCTACTTTGCATGTAGTGAAACCACTAACTCTTTTTGAAACGAAGTGTTTATTTTTTGCTGGGATATAAAGTAGATCAACCACATCAAGTGATAGATATTATTTTATATAAATTTATACGGAAACACATTTAATCATATAAGATTGTATAAAATTATATGATTATATCAGAAAATTTTTACTTGGATATGGACAGTTTTTAAAGTATTTGTGCAGAAATGATTGTCTTTTAATATGTATATCCCATCTATGTTGTCTTTTTTACTCAAATTGTCTTCTTTTTTTTCAGTTCTATGTGGTAACCGTGTTAGTCAAATGACGAGAGCATATGATGATATTGAGGCCGTCACTCGCCTTCTTGAAGAGAAGGAAAAAGATTTAGAATTGACGGTACAAATAGGAAAGGAACTATTAACTCAGAACAATATACTTGAAAATAGGTTGTCAGAATTAGAATTGGATTTGAAGTCTTCTAATGAAGACCGGTCCCAACTGGTACATGAGCTGCACAAGAAAAATGAGCTTATTGCTGTGTTAACAAATGATGGCGAAGACACCAGCGATAATGGTAAACATTTTAATTTATATTACGACTATCTCTTGATTTTTTTTTTCTTCTTTTGTAGATACACCGACATTTTCTAAATCCATTACATTAGATTTATTGCAAAGAAAGATTACCACATTACAGGATGAAAACAAATCACTTAAAATCGAAGCATCACAGTTGGCCTGTCAAACGGATGAGGTGGAAGCACACGAACGACAACTGATGGATGACATCTCATTGCAGCTTAATGATGCAAACAAACAGTTTGAGGGTATTAGTTTAGAATTGGAACGCCAGCGTGAGGAAAATCGTCTGCAACATGAGCAAATAGTTAGTTTAACAGCGCGCTTGTCTGAAGCAGAAATGCGCCTGCATCAGTTGACGCACGACAACGATGAACACATTACTCTGTTGAACATCACAAAGGAAAATCAAAATTCTTTAGCTCTGGAGTTGGTCGAATTTAAGCAGCGATATCAAGAAGTTTTGGCTTTGTTACAAGAGGCTCAGGAGCAATTGCGAAAACAGCGAAAGAAGACTATGCCACAGGCTCGAAGTTCTTTTATGTCCACACTAGGTATGTTGCAACCAGACTCGCTGCAGTCCGAATTGATGGAATCTTCTTTGTACTCAGAGAATAGTATTGACTCTGGAATTTCGGGTGATAATCAACGCATTAATGACCGCATTGGACGGTTGATGTCACAGCTTCCCAGTGTCGGGGATTGTGGCAGCAGTACATTGAACTCTGCCAGCGTTTGTGCTCTTGGTGGTGGACCACTGCCCCCTTACAAGAGGGTATTTGATACTGTTCGATGTGCAACGAAGAGTGGTAATTTTGCAGACATTGAAAGCACATCTATGACACATCTTGGCGCTATGTCGATGAGTAGTGCTTCTGGACCCCGCATGTCTACAATGGCATTGGTAGGCAGAACGAATCAAAATACTAATTCGTTATACCATGATAGTAATATGGGCATGGGCCTAAAAAGTTTGTCATGCGAAAGTTTAACTTCTCAGTCAGACGACGGTTATCCAACACAACCATCTGGTGTCCCAGGTGCCCCAGGCGCCAAAGAACTTGAGGCGGCACTGAAGAGATTAACACCAGCCGAAGTTCTAGCAAGGAGAGCTATGCTCTCCTATGCACCAGCTGGAACTTATTCGTACGATGAACAGCAACCTATGACTGCACTTCCAGTGGGAATACGTACACCTGACAGCATAATGTCAACCGGTTCGTCTGGCATATCTTCGTCGACTAACATGTCGTCGTCAATGCACCAATGGCGTCTTCCTGAAAAATTACAAATTGTCAAGCCAATCGAAGGTTCTCAGACATTACACCATTGGTCACGTCTAGCAACACCCACTTTAAGTGGGCTTTTAGAGGAGCGACCAGGCGTAACAATACGCGGAGGTCGTGGCCTTGATGATTTAGGCATGCAGGTGTACACACTCTCGGACGTGGAAGAAGACATCAGCGACGAACTGCCAGGCAAGCAATTTGAATTTTCTGGCTGCACTTACACTTTCACAACCAGTACTGTCATGCATCCCGACGACGGCCTCATAACGGATTTATCCTTTTTGACACAATCTCAAGTATCTTCCCGTATGGCCTCCACTTCAACATCACGTCAACCAAGGTAATTTCGTATTAGTTTATGTATATCGTAATTACCAGAAAAAAATAAATATCCCAATTATAAATCTGATTGTTGGTTTGTCTGTCTGTCTTTCTGTCTATCTGTCTGTTCCGCAATAAGTACAAAACGGGTTAACCGATTTTCATGAAATTTTCACCGCAGATAGAACTAACCGAGGCGGGAACTATAGGCAATAAGCGACCGCGATCGGTAAAAGGGGCGTAAAATGCCACGCCCCTTTGTACCACGCTAAAGCTATATCTGCCTGTCCGACAATAACGGAAAATCGGCTGAACCGATTTTCATGAAATTTTCACCACAGATAGTACTATAGGCCATAAGCGACCGCAATCGGAAAAATGGGCGTAAAATGCCACACCCCTTTGTATTATACAGAAACTTTGTCTGCCTGTTCCGCAATCACTGAAAAGTGATTTAACCGATTTCACTGAAATTTTTACCGCAGATAGTACTAACCGAGGCAAAAACTATGAGCCACAATAGAGGGCGATCGAAAAAAGGGGCGTAAAATGCCACGCCCCTTTTTGTTACACTGAAAGCTATTTCTGCCTTTTCCGCAATTACGCTTAAACGGCTGAACTGATTTTCATAAAATTTTTACCACAGATAGTATTAACCAAAGCGAAAAGTATGATCCACAAGGGCAATTGAAGAAAGGGGGCGTAAAATGCCACGCCCCTTTGTATTCCATTGAATGTTATTTCTTCCTGTTTCGCAATGACGCATAAACGGCTGAACCGATTTTAATGAAGTTTTTACCAAAGATAGTACTAACCGAACCGGAAACTAGAAATTATAATAGAAACGTCCCTTTTTACTATACTGAAAGTTTTTTCTGCATGTTCCGTAATCATGCTTAAATGACCATACCGATTTAAAAAAAATAAAACAGCACAGCACGTCCCTTCGCAATCACGCATAAACGGCTGAACCGATTTTAATGAAGTTTTTACCAAAGATAGTACATAAACTGCTAAACCGATTAGAACGAAATTTTTACCACAGATAGTAAGTACTTACCGAGACGGGAACTATAGATTAAAATAGAGCGCGTTTGGACAAAGGGACGTAAATTGACACGCGCCTTTGTACTATACTGAAAGTGTTTCTGCCTGTTCCTTAATAACGCTTAAATGACTAAACCGTTTTTAGCAAAATTTTTTCCATAGATAGCACTAACAGAGTAGGGTTCTTTAGTCGAAAGTCGATTAATCGACTTTTTGTATGAAAAAGTGGAAAAGTGGAAATCGACTTTTTTGTTCTTAAATAGTCGAAAAGTCGACTTTTGCTTTCAACTTTTTTTTCGACTTTTTTCGATTTTTTTTTTTACTTTTGCCAGATGAAAATAATTTCTTTCTTCTGAAAAAAATTTCAAATGAGAGCCGAGTTTAATAACAACTGAAGCTATTGGTATTTCCATGTATTTTGTATGTGAAGCAAAAATGTAAATGCCAAATTCATGAGTTAGAAAGTGCAATATTTACCAATATTTTTGATTATTTTAAACACCTCAGTGATAGGGTTCTATAAATCGAAAGTCGACTCTTTTGCTTTCGATTTTTTCAACCTTTTCCACATTTTCGATTTCTTCGACTTTTTTAATAAATAAAATACAAAAAAAAAAAATACCACCTAAATGCTTACAAGTCAAAACTAAACTTTTATTTACAAAAAAATCTACTTTTTTTAAGTTGAAAAAGGTCAAAAAAATTTAAAAAGTCGAAAAAATTCGAAAGTCGAAAAAAGTCGACTTTTTAAAAAGTCGAAAGGTCGAAAAGTCGACTTTTTAAAATTTGAAAAACGTTGAAAAGTCGAAAAATCGACTTTTTAGAAATTGTAAAAAGTCGAAAAGTCGACTTTTTGTTGCGACTATATAACCCTATAAGAGAGGCGTGCACTATAGTATCAACTAGAGATGGGCGCGTGAGTGATTTTTGACTCACACTCACTCACGCTCACGACAGGAATTTTTGAATCACGCACACTCACTCACGAGCATATTTTTTCTACTCACGCTCACTCACAATCACGTGAGTAAATTTAATAAAACTCACGCTCACGTGCACTCACGCAAGCTTCACTCACACTCACGTTGACTCACACTCACGAGACTCTTATTTATACAAAAAAAAATCAAAAACTAAAATTTCAAAAATCTGTCAAAGTTTTCAGCAAAATTTAAAGTTCAGCGAAATTTTATTTTTTTTTTTCGGGACGAAATCTTAATTTAATAAGCCAAATTTTACAATTTTTTTGTTGCTTTTTTTGGTATGAAAGGAAATATGAAGAGAAAATAAATCACGCAAACTCACGCAAGAAAATCGACTCACGCACATCACTTACGCAAAAATCTTACTCACGCACACTCACTCACGCAATTTTTTTCTCCACTCACACTCACTCACAATCACGTGAATAAAATTGAATTCAGTCACACTCAAGCGTGAATCACGTGAATCACGCTCTAATCTGCTCATGTGCCCATCTCTAGTATCAACTATCAATGTACTGAAAGTTCATTCTGCCTTTCCGTAATCACTTTTAAAAGGTTATTACAATTTTCACCACAGTTAGTACTTATTGAGGCGGAAATAGAGTTGTCAAAACCGGTTTCCGAATTATTCGAAAAACCGGGTTTTTCGCTTTTCCCCGGTTTTTCCAAGCCGGTTTTTTAAAACCGGTTGTTTTCTAGATATTCGAAACCCCAGTTTTTTTGTTTCGAATTATTCGACATTTTCGAATATATAATACTTCATTTTTTGTCATCAGTTGTTACAAATTTTGTAAAATACAAATTTTGTTTCTTAATTCAGTAATAAATAAGAAGGTTAAAAGCAGAGTTATAGAGTAGGGTAACAAATGGCGTTTGAAAAAGTAGTAAACAAAAACCATATGGTATTGTTTGAGAAATTTTACACAAATCGAAATCTGAGCGAAATGGAAGATACCAGTTATACAGTAAGAATGCAGATTGCTTTTTGTCTCTCTTTGCTTTACGTTTAAACTTTAGTGTGATATTACCAGATTTTTCCAATTATTTTTGGTGATGCCAGATCTACAAAACTGTCGATTCCTTACTCTATAACTCTGGTTAAAAGACGCGGTTGTGAAGAAACACTAACAAGAAAAATGTTGTGTTTTAAATGTATTTTTTAACTGTTTTTAAGTCCTTATTGTACTGATTAAAAGTACATAGTTCCATTTTATAGTATTATATATAATATAATATGATTTCTATTACTATAAATTAAAAACATTTTATTAACTTACATAAAAAATATGTATATTTTGTTGTTTTAAGCTTTGAATTTGATTTATTTAATAAGAATGAATTGTGTACAATTATTTTTTCTCTTTTTTTTTTGTTAAAAACAGATTAAACCGATTAAACCCTATTTATTTAATGTTTTTAACAATTTTTATTAAAAAACCCGAAAAAACCGGTTATTTGAACCGGTTTTCAAATAAAAAAACCGAAAACCGGGTTTTAAAAAACGGCGGTTTTTTTAACTATTCGAAAACCGGTTTTTTAAATATGCCGAATAGTTGACAACTCTAGGCGGAAACTATAGACACGACCAGACAAAGGCGTGAATTGCAACGTCCCTTTGAAACATTGAAATTTATTTCTGCCCGATCCGTACACACGCGTTAACGGTGAAACCAATTTTAATTGAATTTTCACCACAGATGGTATTTACCGTGGCGATCGGAAAAAGGGCCTTAAAATGCCGCACCACTTTGTATTAAATTAAAACAATATTTTTTCCTGTTGAACGATATGCCATACTAGCCCGCGATTAGACAAATGGAAGTAAAATGACACGTCAATTTGTAATATACAAAACGTCATTTCTGGCTTATATGCTATCATGAAAAAAACGGCCTAACCAACTCCTTTAAACACTACTAACTAACTGAAAGCGAACTATTTGCTATATCAAAACCTGAAAACAGTTGAGCCGATTTCAATGAAATTTCCAACACAAATAGGTATATAGCCAATATTAAACAGCGATTAATAAAAAGGCATATAATGGCACGCCCCTTTGTACTTTAGTGAGAGTTATGTCTGCTGAGCAAATTTAATTGCAATTTTCTTCACGTGCTAATTAATAGGGGAACTATAGGTCACATGATACCAAAATTTAACTGTATGCGTTAAATGCCACACCCACTTGAACTACAGTGAAAGTTATGTCTTTATTGATGTTTTCACTACATAAAGTGATAACCGAAGAGGGAAAAAAATCCATTAAAGAAATACATTAATATTAGGTTTGTTCCCATGACGAAGGAACACGTACACACCATGTTCCCGACGCTAAGCAAAATCGACCTCATGAATAGGTGTATATTCACCAGTGAAAAGCCACGAAGAAGTAGATAAATTGACTAATAAAAAACTCATTCATTACATAATATTTTTTTCAACCCGGGCAACGCCGGGTGCAAAACAGCTAGTTTTATATATGTTTATTGTTATTTTTGCAGCTGTCCTCCAACACCCCGAGCTGGTCTATCGCGCAAAAATTCATGTTCAACTTTTTCGGTTAATTTGGGCCTAGCGTCTATGTTGAACGAACGAGGTATCAAGGCTGTGACTCCAAGCGCCTTAAATACGCCAGCTGGCCCTAACTTTTCGCCTACTGTAACACCATGCAATAGTCCGGGTAAGTAAAAAATTATTTTTATGTGTATGCATTCATTTATTAATGTATTTTATTTAATGAAAACAACAGAGGGCTCTCCAACTCGTTCGATGTCACCAGAACCATTATTTGGTTTCCTATCATCTGGAGCTGATTTAATTAGACGCAAACTAGTGGGTGGTGATATTGAAAGACCTAACCGAAATCAACATCAGAAACAACAAAAAATTATGCTCACGAGGCTTGAACGACGAGCTTTAAGATCTTTACGTTTGGTGGAGAAAGTCGAAAGCATTGGCTTAGAAAATATTATCACAACGCAGCCAAATGCAATGTCCCAGTTAGCGAGCGGAATTGCTAACCGCAGTGCCAGTCCAATGGCTCAACTCACCAGCCTAAAAAATATACATACTAATCAAAACAACATTGTAAGTGACTTGCATTTTGATCGCAGCCAAATAAAAGACGTTCTTCAGAAAGGTCTTCACACTAAGCAAAAACCGACGCAGGGGACTGTTTCCTCGCATTTGCACACAGAAAGCAAATCCAAAACTTTTGATCACGATGACCTAAAGATGAGGTCTGATAGTACTATGGAACCAGCACATCAACAGCACAAAGTTGATGATGACGCACAAAGCACAACAGGTAGTACTATCTTCAGTATGGAAAATTCAAGTGTTAGATTAAAACAAATGCAACGACAAAAGTCGCGACGCAACTTAAAGAACGGTCAAAGATCTGACCTGGGTACGATTGAGGGTCGAGTGCGCACCGACTTAGGACGTGTCTTATCAAAGCAAATCGACCAACCATTGAATGTACGCAAAAATTCGGTATCAATGGCAGGCAGCAGTTCTAAACCCATCTCAATGAATACTGACAAAAATCAAGATACCAAAGAAACCCAGCAAAGCATTACACAGTCATTTGTCGGGAGCGTAAGCTCCTTACTGTTTGGTCGCAAAGGTGGTTGGCTGTAAAAGAAAGGCGATTTCGCTGTTAATAAATTTCAATACGGCGAATTAAAAAAAAAAAAACATAAAACAGAATACGAAATAACACTTAAATTTACTGTGTGCTTACGAAAAACAAACTCATTTAGGATATCTGCCACAACCACTGCTGTCCCTTGCTACATCCTCTCTTTTTGCCCATCCCATTTTAAATTACCCATTTTGTTTGTTGAGTGAAAAATAAAGTAAAGAAATTTTCTCAATATGTTTTGTTTAAAGAAACTGTAGCCGATAAAGCTACAATACAAGAATTGTAAAATGGATGTATTCCTTTCTTTTCCCCCTTTCTCTATCCGATGTACATAAATTATCGTGCTTTTTTTATTTTTAGCGTGGATGAATGATGATCATTGTAGCCTAATTGATAGTGATGATCATGATCTTTATTTGTATTATTATTTTTATTATTTTATTAGTTTACCAGCCTTTATTTTATTTTTGTTTTTTTATTTTAAAGAGAAGAAAGAAAAAATGAGTAATAACTCTCTAATTGTAATAATTTGTTGTCTTTATTTCTCCATCAACAAAAAGTTTATTCAAAAATATATATAAAAAGAAAAAATGTATCTAAAGTTAAAAAATCAGTGGTGCTTTTCGCTCCTTAAAAGGCTTTAATGATTGTAAAAAGCCTTTAATTGGGATTAATATAACATATTTTTTGTTTTAGTTTTAATTTTGACTTATAGTGCTATTTTTATTTTTTTGTCTCTTAAAGTTTTTTCTAGTCGATCATTTTTTTATGGCTTATTTTTATTTACCATTTACCATTTTGGAGTGCACATTTATAAACCAGCGTTCAGCTTACGCACCCCCCGAACAGTGTGAGATTTTTAGGGGTACAAAATTCATTCGTGTCTGTCATGAATCATTTTGAATCACAAAAAAAAAAAAAAAAAAGATTTGGTGTTTCCAAATCATATATTTCTCGATTATGTGTTCCAAAAAATT
This sequence comes from Pegoplata infirma, assembly GCA_963921195.1. Classification (NCBI taxonomy): domain Eukaryota; kingdom Metazoa; phylum Arthropoda; class Insecta; order Diptera; family Anthomyiidae; genus Pegoplata; species Pegoplata infirma. The sequence continues at coordinate 152,639,517 of OY992537.1, read as the reverse complement.
TACTGAGATATGCCATATACGAAACACGGGCTTTTGTTCAAAAATAAATAAAAGTTTTTAAAAAATAAATTAAAAAGTTTTGCACTATTTTTAAACAAAAATATATATTTAACACACAGTTATCGTTGATTTTTTCATTAAATAATGCATATTCACGAACATGAGTTGAATAAATTACTCTTATGCACGTTAAACTCAACAATGTTTCGAATCTTGATAATTCTATGACCATATGGAAATAAACCACAGTCACACGGGGCGTTTATGAAACCATTGCGGATTGGTTTGACAACACTTTTTCACGGAAATCAGCTGTGTGTGTTTATGAATCCAATCCAATTCCAATCAAAGAAAAAACGAGAAAATTTCCGTTCGAAAACGAAAATGTGCGTTCATGAATTCCATTCAGTTGGTTTGACAGTTGGAAAATTTTCGTCAACGTTTGGCTTCGGGGATTTGTAAGAAAAGTTGAAATAATTAATTCAAAAAAAAATTAAAAAAGTTGAAATAATTAATTAAAAAAAAATTAAAAACAAAAGTTAAATAAAAAAAATGTGAGTAAGATGTTCTTTTTTTGTTTTCGACTTTTTTAAAAAATATTTTCTTCTTTTTTTTATAACAGAAAGGTACAAAATTAATGAGAAAAATGCAGTTAGTTCTTTATGAGTTTGTGGAAATAAATCCCGATATATCGAAGGGATTTGTGTTTTAAGGCCTTAAATCAGTCATGCGCATTTTTGTAATTCCTATTCCCGCGGGAATAGGCTAAAAAATGCTGCTTGTGCGCTGTCAACACACGTATACTATACTATAAAATTCTGTTGCTTGAGCAAATTTGTTGACTTTTCGCTTGCTACTACCCACACAAGCATAAATGTTATAGTATGTGTGTGCGCACCGCTGCCTTAAATATAAACAAAAGTAATTCATATTAAAAAATGTGAAAATAAAATTTCCAATTTTTTTTTTTGTCCTATTCATAAAAAATCGTAAAACATAAAATTCAATTTAGCATATTTAACTTTTTTTCGAATTTCGAAATCGTCGGGGTCGGGAAAATTGCCTTTTGGTAGGACAATGGATTTGGGTTCCTTTTTTGACTTGAAAATCGGAAAGTTCCGAACAAAGTGAAACAAAATTTTTAACTTTTTTTTGCTTGTAAAAATGTTTTTTCTTTAAAAATTTAAACTAATATTTAAAGCAAAAAAAGTAGTTAATTTTTTGGTTTTGTTTTTTGCACTTTGTTTAAAACCCATGGTCCTACAGGTCCAATATTTTTGTGTTAATATAGACCCAAAAAGGCAACTTTTCCGACCCCGACGTTTTCGAAATTCAAAAAACCTGAATTTGCTCCACCATAGTATAAACATTTACAAATACGTATGTTATCGCCTGAACTCGGATTTTCTTTTAATTTTCCCTTGTACGGGAAAAATATAAAAAAATGACATAAATTCAGTTTTTTTATCTCATTTTCAGTGCAGTTTAATTAAAAAAAAAACTTAGGAACACTCCTATCCGTCTTTTAGATGCAGCCCTTGATCAAAACTACTCCATGAAAATTGTATTTATATTTTTCCCATTTTCTTATTGCTCAATTTTTGCTTAAATTTTCGACAAAAAAATATTTATTTTTAATCAAAAACCGATTTGCACATTTTTCATGAAAAATAGCAAATTTTACAAAATTAATAAAAAAATATATTTTTTTAATAAATATTAAAAAATATGCAAGAAAATATGTAGTTTAAGCAAAATATGCAAAAAACATGCATTTTCATCAAAATATGCAAAAACATGCACTAACAAATCAATGCCATTTTTAAGCAAATTCTATGATTCGCGAAGATAAATACTTTAAGTTGTGCTCAGGCTAACGACAACAAACATGTATTTACATGAACTCCCTTGCCCTGATTATTAACAAATTATTTATATTTTAATGAGTTCTATTCGATCCCTTTTTTTGTAGTAAAAGTAGTAAATGAGAAACATTTTTAAATTTTACTCACATAGCTTACACTCCGATTGGTCTGCAATTTATATATTTTAATAAGCCGAAAACTAAGTTTAACCTGCTATTTTTTATCGGCTATCCCGGTGGTTTAAAAAAGGGTTGCCCTCTTATGAATAATTATGGCCTTTCGGGAAAATCTGAATTAAAGCTGAACAAAAGCAAAAATACGTGTCGGCTTAAACTTAAAAGAGATTATTATACATATATAATTTTGGGGGTCATATATGCTTCTCCATATAAAGTAGTTCAAGTTTTACACATTTTCGACAAAAACCAACTTCAAGTCCGACACACCATTGGATAGGACCCAAATAAACCTTTCCATCGATATATAATGTTCATATAGTTCCTTTAGAATAAATAAAATATCGTTTTTCACCCTCCCATTTCCCCCTTTAACCTTCACGATAGCAGATAAAAAACCGGTAAATCTTAGATTTTGTTCCTCTATAACATATTAAAAGTGCAGGACAATCGGAGTGTAAGCTATGGGATACCTTCCTTGTGAGAGGAAAAACAAAAAAGTAAAAAAAAAAAAATGGAAAGTAGTAAAAAAATAGTAAAAATATATTTATCATTAAAATATTTTAAAATTTTGTTTGATACCTGCATTATAAATAAAAAAAATTGTACAATGCTCAAAACTTTTTTCAAATACATAAGTTTTTGCAGACATTGTATATAGATATTTTTATTATTTTATTAACACCATCACACAAAAATAAATATAACCATTAAAATAAATAAGATATTTGAACATTAAAATGCACGTTATTGGTTTACCAGCTATTTTGAATGTAAAATATTTGCCAAATTGGAAATATTTCGGAGTCTTTTAGTTTGACCCATTTTTAATATGCAATTAATATTTCACTACCCATTGCGATGCAAATTCAAATTTGGATGATGTTAATTAAGTAAAAGGTTTCGCTCCAGATATTAACTCTGTTTGAATATCTGAAATGATACCCAGCAAAAAAAATCGAAGTAGTTCAAAACGAAGTAGACTTAAACTACATAAAAAGTAGCAATTAGTGAATATTTTTTGTTGCAAAAAAAGTAGTTTAAAATAACATCCAAATATGTCAATAAGAAGGAAAATAATATGGATTCCACTACTTTAGAACACTATAGTCGGAATGAGTTTTTATTTTAATATTTTTCAAACGTAATGAAAAGAACATATTTATTTAAATTAATTTAATAGAGTTTTAGTCTAAACTATAGTTTTATATATAATTAAAAGGCAAAAAGTTAATATTTGATAGGTTACAATTCCAAGAATAAAAACATTTTTTTATTTTTAATTTGTTTAATCTTAAGTTTTCGTTTTTCGCTGCTACTTTAAAAAAGCAAAATGTGTTGGATTTTTGGTGACGATATATTATATTGATCAGTGATCGATTCTGAGAAGTTCTATGAACATCCCTCCGTCTGTCTGTATGTAACACGATGTAGTCCAAAATAAAGCAGCTATCCACCTGACGTTTGCTACAAATATTTTTTAGTCCTAGGTAGGTTAAAATCGGAACGGAGGGGAAAAGTTTCACCTTGGAGAAGCGAACCAACCTCTAGAACTTAATTTTTTAGCGATCATTGTTTTTTGTCAAGCAAATGAAACAATTTTATGTCGGATGAAGTATAAAGTCCTGAACTTGGACCCAATTTTTTGAGGTACGAACACTTTTGTGGGCGTAAATATAACTTTTTTTATGTCAAAAAAAAAGCTCATCCAACCACGCGATGGGCAATGTTGTCCAGATAATAAAAATCATTTTTTAGTCCATTTTGGTGAAAAAAAGTTCACGCACCAAATGAAATTTCGAAAACTTCCCCAGGAATATTTATTTTTTTTTAACTTTTATATTATACCCTCGAATGATAATTATTTAAAAAATACTTTAAAAAACTATTGATGCGACTGGTCCGCGACCTTAGACGGTTAATTGCAATTGTTCTGCTCATCACAAATCTGGTCTCCAAAATTTTCCATCACATCAAGTTTTTGGGAAAATTGATGTCAAAGTTAAAAAAAATCGCAGTTTTGTTAATTCATAGCGGATGAACCCGATATAATAGCGACTTAAAAATAAGCTTAAACATTGCTCTTAAGGATTCTGAACTCTTTTGGTCAGTCGCCTTAACCCCTAGGGCACCAATTGTCTCAATGATGTCTTGTTCCCAAAAAAAAACGATTTTTGCCGCTACAAATCATATGATAAAAAAAACCTTATTTGAATGGAACGCCACCTTATAGTATAAAGCTTATAAACATGATTACAATTATTCTCCTGGTCACAAATCCGGTCTCCATACTTTTTAAGGGTAAAGCTCAAACATTGCTCTTAAAGACGTATAACTCAATTCATCAGTCGCTTCAACCTTTGGAGCACCAATTGTTTTTTTGATATGACAGCATTGAAATATAATTGGTGCCCAAAAAGTTAAGGCGATTGACCAAATGAGTTCTGCATCTTAAAGAGGAAAGTTTTAGCTTAACCCTCGACTTAGTTTGAAGTCGCCATCACATCGGGTTCATCCGCTATGAGTTTCCAAAAATGACCAAAACGGGGATTTTTTTGAACTTTGACCACAATTTTCTCAAAAACCAGATGTGATGGAAAAGTGCGGAGACCGGATTTTTGACCAGCAGAACTAATGTAATCAAGTGTATAAGGTCACGTCCCAGTCGTATTTTCGATGTTTAGTAATGTTATTAGAACATTGGCATCGTCAGAATCGCTTACTCAATCTACTTCCCAATGAATTCTAAAAATACACTTTTTAAGTAGTGCAAAAATGCTCTTAAATAGTGATCTTAAAGATGTAATTAAACTTTACATACAAAAACTTAAACTATGACAACAGTATGAGTACTACTTTATATGTACTTAAAAAATGTAAAAAAAACTACTTATTTTGCGCGACACCGCCATGTTAAATTCACTAGAGTTTCAGCAAAGTTAGAACTACTTTAGCAGCAGTTGAACTACTTTTTATTAACATTTTAGTATGTTCTTTTTTTACTGGGTATATTTAAAATTAGCGGTCCCCGTAGGCTAGTTGGTAGCGTGGGGGTCGTGGGTTCGATTCCCACCAGAACCCTTGTTTTTTTTCACTACAACAAGACGACGGTCATTGTTACCAGTTCTCGGTTATAGTACATTCACACTTACCTCGAAACCCCGTTGAAACCTCGTAATTTCAATTCAAAAGCTTTGTCGTTCACACCCGAAATTTTTGACATTTATTAAGCTTTTAAAAATTTTACCGAAAACAAATCTTTAATTTTACGGGATAAAAAATGCACATATAATTTATGTACTCGTTTGTTCACAAAAATTAACAGAAAATTATTGTTTAATTATTATTTTTTTACGGAAATATAAATATATTTTTATTTTTGACACTTTCTTTAATTTGTTTTCTATTCTTCTAACAGTTGTAAAAAAAGGAGAACTATGAAATTTAAAAGGTTTCGATCGTACTTTCGTGAAAGTTCATAAAAAAAGTTCAATTTGTATGGGAAAATACGTATTTTCAAATGAGGTTTGAGGCAAAACCTCGTTAAACGGTGTTTTAATGCCAATGTGAATGCACTATTAGGTTGAATTTATCAAAAATGAGTTGTAAATAAATAGAAAGAATAAATAAAAATAATCGATCATGTGATCAAAACTATTATTATTATCAGAGACTGGAACTTCATGCATCTAAAAACATTGTTTTAAGCGCTTAAAATATGCATTAAAAATCTTAAAATATGCAACAAAAACTTTAGAAATATGCATTTAAATTTTATTTTAATAAAAACATAACAGCAGAATTTATTCCTTTTTCTTACAGATTTATAAAAAAATAAATAAAAATTATTTACTTTAGTAAATTTTTAAAAAAATTTATTTACATTGACAAATAAATACTTCTTTCGATCTAAAAAAATTTGAAAAGATCGTTCTACAGCTACGGATGTGATTGGAGAACCCTATGCGCCAGAATTTTTTTCCAAAAAGCGGCACAAAGGCAACAAATTTAGGAAAATTATGGGATTTTAAAATTTTTGGCGGGATAAAAACAATTAGTTTATATGCAGTTTGAAACAATATTTTTTATGTAAAAAAAAAAATAAAAAAAATTTAAAAGTTTTTTCGAATATTTTTGGCGGGACAAAATAAGGGGGGGTGAAATAAAGCCATAGGCAATAAGGCCATATGGCCTTATTTCTCAATTCAATGGGAAATAAAGCCATATGGCTTTATTACCAACACGATTGAGCAATAAAGTCATATTGATTTTGCAACCAAAGTGGAAATAAAGCCATATCAGTTGAAAATGTGGAAATATATTTCCCCGTAAATTCTGCTACCCAAAAAAAAATTATTTAGCGAAGCCGCTAAATTAATTTATGGAGTTTGTAATCCCTAAGCCCGGCCGAAGGCCGGCTACGCAGAAAATTTTTTTTTGACTATCTTTAAATAAAAAAACCACATGTACCAGGAACCTCGGAACTTAGAGGGTTCTAGAGGCACCAATTTTTTATTAGCAGGGTTTTTAATTTAAAGATTGTTTAACAAAAAAAGTTTTTCTGTGTAGCCGGCCTTCGGCCGGGCTTAGGGATTACAAAATCCATGCATTAAACCCACCCTCTCCGCAAAGTAAAGTTTTCTAGGGTAGCAGGCCTTTGCGCTATCAAATTTGTTATGCCTCAAAAAGGCCTGATAACCAAACTAGCTTTGGTTTGCAGAGAGGGTGGGTTTAATGCATGGAGTATGTAGTCCCTAAGCCCGGCCGTAGGTCGGCTACGCTGAAAACCTTTATTACAAAAACACAAATCGTAAGTTCGACATTTCGCCCAAAAAAAATATTTTGGATTTTTTGACAATTTTGTTTTGCTAGAAGTAACATTTTTAGACCTATCATTTTGGGCTATATGTCGCAGCTTGGGCGATATGACATTTACGGTTTTGGGCGATAAGACCTTTGGCGCTATGTCCGTACGCCATTTCAAACTCCATAAATTAATTTAGAGGCTTCGCTAAATAATTTTTTTTTGGGTAGCAGGATTTACGTGGAAATATATTTCCACGCTCTCCGCAAAATAATGATGAACATTTTAAAAAAATATTTAAATGAGTAACAAAGCCATATATGGCCTTATTTCCAACAGTGGTTGGTAATAACGCCATATGGCCTTATTTCTCAACTCTTTGGGAAATAAGGCCATATTGCCTATGGGTTTATTTCACCCCCCCCACAAAATAATGCATTTGTCAATGATTTGGTCACTATCTTCTGAAATTGTCATTGATAAAATAACATTAACTGTAAGATCTTGTCGAAGTTTAAAATTAAGAACCTAAATGTATAAGCATTTACTGCAGAAAAATCTGCTAAAAATAAACCCCTTTTTGAGCCATATGAGAAAATTTGTCTTGACAGAAAAATCTGCTGGCTTTAGTTGAAAAATCTGCTGACTTAAGCTGAAAAATTTGCTAATTTTACCAGAAAAAATCTGCTGACTTTAGGTGAACAATCTAAACATCTAACGTGCATTTAATTTATGAGAAAAAGACTTCGATATTTTTTTATCAAAAATTTTTTGGTTAATTTCTAATTTTTACGTCTAACTTTCTGACGCCTTAAAAAGCGGAAATTTGGAAAAGCGGGATAATCCTGCTTCAGAATGACATCATTTTAAAAATTCAAATGTAAAAATTCGAAAAATGTACTTATTTAAAAACAATTGCGAAAAAATTATAACAAACATTTTTTACAAAACTTGAATTTTTACTTAAATATTACTAAATAATGCCAATATTGCAAAAATATGCAAATATATGCATTTTTACCAAAATATGCACTAACAAATCAATTCCATTTTAATGCAAATTTGTTGATTTAAAAAGATATCTCATTAACAATGTTCTCAGACTAACGAGAAAAAACATGCATTTGCATGAAGTTCCAGTCTCTGATTATTATTATATTTAAAATTACTGAAAAGGATTCCCATGAATTATGTTTATTGTGTTTAGTCCAGTTATTTAAAGTATTTCATTTCAACTGGGAAATTTTTTAATTGGCCAACTGGAAAATTTGTTCGGTGTAGCATTTTTGTAAAGGTATTATTAATGCTATGATTTTATGCTACAAAAAGTGAACGTCGTTTTTGTTTTCATTTTAGTTGTGGTCTTGCATACTCTTGTATTTATACAAGATCTGCAAGCTTTGAAAGGTCTGCAAGGGTAGTTTGCTAGCAAGAGCGAATATCGCTAATATATTTTTTTAAACTAGTCCAAAACGTGCTGCTCGTCTTTATTAATTCTAAAAGTAGACATGTCAATTGCTTTGTTCGATGCATTCCCAGTGTGGATCTTTGCGGATCTCAAATAGATTTCATCCAATGAAAAACATAAAAAAATTCTAAAACATGTTAAAGTCAAAAACCAGCTACAACAAAGACTTGTAGCGGGTTTTGTACCCAAAAAATGAAAAATCTTACACTGTGTCCCGGGGTAAAGCTGAGATACTACTTCAAAAAATGTTGAATCATTTAGTTTTGTGCTGCTTCAATGTGAAAAATTATAGCATTTTTATGGTTTTATAAAAAAAACGCATCTTAGTTTAAAACGCTTTAAGTTTGCACCCTACACCCAAAAAATTTTGTAGTTGATTTCAACTTAAATATCAACTATTTTGTAGGTGAATTACCACTAACTACAGTTTAGTTGATTTTCTTAAGTTGCTGATAACTACAAATAAACCAAAATATAAAATCAACTACACAAGTCGTTACTATTACCAATATTTAGTTGATTTCAACTTATATTTGACATATTTAAAAAAAATAGCTGAAAACAACTATATGAACAGTTGAAAACAACTTAAAATAGCAAAATATAACGATTAAATAAATAATTTCATCTTTAACTAACTTTTTAGTTAATAATAATTAAAAAATTGTTGAATTTTAATTCCCTGCTAATTAGAATAAGGTAAATATTTTTTTTAATTTAAAATAAAAGTCAATCTGTAAATTTTAAGATATTTTATTAAAATAATTCAGCATCTAAATTTTTTTTAGTCTTAGATCCTGAGAATTTTTCAATGGGAAAATGTAGTAAAATCTGGAAATTTTTTTTAAAGAATCTGAGAATTTTTTCTATAGAAAAAATGCATCAGAATCGAAGAATTTTTTTTATAGAACCGAGAATTTTTCTAAAAAAAAATGTTTTAGAATCTGAACTTTTTTGTATGGAAAAAATGTCTCAGAATCTGAGAATTTTTCTATAGCAAAAATGTCTCAGAATCTGAGAATTTTTCTATAGAAAAAATGTCTCAGAATCTGAGAATTTTTCTATAGAAAAAATGTCTCAGAATCTGAGAATTTTTCTATAAAAAAAATGTCTCAGAATCTGAGAATTTTTCTATAGAAATTTTTCTATAGAGAATTTTTCTATAAAAAAAATGTCTCAGAATCTGAGAATTTCTCTATTGAAAAAATGTCTCAGAATCTATGAATTTTTCTATAAAGAAAATGCCTCAGAATCTAAGAATTTTTTCTATAGAAAAAATTTTTGAGAATTTTTCTGTAGAAAAAATGTCTCAGAATCTGAGAATTTTTTTATAGAAAAAATGTCTCAGAATCTGAGAACTTTTCTATAGAAAAAATGTCTCAGAATCTGAGAAATTTTCTATAGAGAAAAATGTCTCAGAATCTGAGAATTTTTCTATCGAAAAAATGTCTCAGAATCTGAAAATTTTTCTATAGAAAAAATGTCTCAGAATTTGAGAATTTTTCTATAGAAAAAATGTCTCAGAATCTGTGAATTTTTCTATAGAAAAAATGTCTCAGAATCTGAGAATTTTTCTATAGAAAAAATGTCTCAGAATCTGAGAATTTTTCTATAGAAAAAATGTCTCAGAATCTGAGAATTTTTCTATAGAAAAAATGTCTCAGAATCTGAGAATTTTTCTATAGAAAAAATGTCTCAGGATCTGAGAATTTTTCTATAGAAAAAATGTCTCAGAATCTGAGAATTTTTCTATAGCAAAAATGTCTCAGAATCTGAGAATTTTTCTATAGAAAAAATGTCTCAGAATCTGAGAATTTTTCTATAGAAAAAATGTCTCAGAATCTGAGAATTTTTCTATAGAAAAAATGTCTCAGAATCTGAGAATTTTTCTATAGAAAAAATGTCTCAGAATCAGAGAATTTTTCTATAGAAAAAATGTCTCAGAATCTGAGAATTTTTCTATAGAAAAAATGTCTCAGAATCTGAGAATTTTTCTATAGAAAAATTGTCTCAGAATCTGAGAATTTTTCTAGAGAAAAAATGTCTCAGAATCTGAGAATTTTTCTATAGAAAAAATGTCTCAGAATCTGAGAATTTTTCTATAGAAAAAATGTCTCAGAATCTGAGAATTTTTCTATAGAAAAAATGTCTCAGAATCTGAGAATTTTTCTATAGAAAAAGTGTCTCAGAATCTGAGAATTTTTCTATAGAAAAAATGTCTCAGAATCTGAGAATTTTTCTATAGAAAAAATGTCTCAGAATCTGAGAATTTTTCTATAGAAAAAATGTCTCAGAATCTGAGAATTTTTCTATAGAAAAAATGTCTCAGAATCTGAGAATTTTTCTATAGAAAAAATGTCTCAGAATCTGAGAATTTTTCTATAGAAAAAATGTCTCAGAATCTGAGAATTTTTGTATAGAAAAAATGTCTTAGAATCTGAGAATTTTTCTATAGAAAAAATGTCTCAGAATCTGAGAATTTTTCTATAGAAAAAATGTCTCAGAATCTAACAATTTTTCTGTAGAAAAAATGTGTCAAAATCAGAGAATTTATCTATAGAAAACATGTCTCAGAATCTATAGAAAAAGTATCAGAATTGAGACTTTTTCTATAGAAAAACTCTGAGGTTTTGAGACATTTTTTCTGTTTAAAAATTTTCAGATGCTGAGACATTATTTCTACAGAAAAATTTTCAGATTCTAAGACATTTTTTCTATAGAAAAATTCTCAGACTCTGAGACATTTTTTTTTTTAGAAATATTGTCAGATTCTGAAACATTTTTTCTATAGAAAAATCAGATTCTGAGATATTTTGTTTTAGAAAAATTCTCAGATTCTGAGACATTTTTTCTATAGAATAATTCCCAGATTTAGAGACATTTTTTCTACAGAAACATTCTGAGGTTCTGAGGCAGTTTTTGTATAGAAAAACTCTTAGACTGTGATACATTTTCTTTAGAAAAATATATAAAAAAATTTTCAGATTCTGAGACATTTTTGCTTTAGAAAAGTTATATGATTCTCAGACTTTTTTTCTTTAAAAAATGTCTCAGAAAATTTTATAGCCCCATTTCACTTATCAGGATACAGGATAATTAACCAAATCTCCACAGAATTTTCCTCTTCCCACGATTAGGTTTTCTTTGTTGAAAAGTTGTATACAGAAATGTTGTATAAAAAAAATGTCTCAGCATATTTTTAAGCAGCAATTTATTTATCAGGATACATAATAGCTAACCGAAATTCCACTGAAGTTTCCTTTCCCCTTGTTTAGGATTTCTTTGTTGAAATGTTGTGTGCTGTGTTAAGTCATCAAAGACTCATTTTCATTTGGCATCTTTCTATAAAAAAATATTTTCAATAAAATATTTAAAAAATTATGCAATTTAAAACTTACCTATCATATTTTAAAATAAATATTTTTAAATCTTTAAACAAATTTAAATTTTTAATTTAAAAACACAATAAAATATTAAATAAAAATTATTTTCCGTTTTGGCAGATTTTCTTTATTTTCTTTTATGATTGTCAATTTCAAATAAAATGAAAATTAAAAATTACAGGGTAACTAAAAGTAATTATTTTTAACGGCATTCATAGTTAGTATCGATTATAAATAGTTACTTAAAAGTATTTTGATTTCAACTATAAAAATCCTTAACTACACAACTACAAAATTTTTTGGGTGTAGTTAAATTAAAACAAGTACAGATCCTAAAAGCAAACTTCAATTATACTTTTATTCACTTTAAATAATTTATGAAAAATAAATACAAGTTTTACTTCTTATTTGTTAGCATTAAACTATTCTGTATATCATTATGGTGGTTAAAACTTAGATTATTTTTAACAAATACAGTTAATCGTTACTAAGCAATGTATTTTATTACAATAAAGGAATTTACAATGCAAATAAAATATCCCAGCAAAAACCAAAAATATGAGTAATAGTGCGTTTACATTGGAATTCTAATCTTGTAAATTGCGATTTTAATCTACTTTGTAATCTGTACCACGGTTGGGAAATGTGGCACAATAGTGCCATTTTTGGCTCTATTAATGGTCAGTGGCACAAAAACAGTTTTGGCCCTTTCTCATTCTCTCCAAATATTGTCAACATTTTTTTAAAAAAATATTTTTTCTAAAATAAAACTATTTAAAAAGGCCAAAAAGTATCAGTTGTCCCCATTTTAAGAATCCTACCATTAATTGCAACAATGAAAGTTTTTGTTTATGATCTTAAAGTGAATGGTAATGAAAGTGTTTAATCTCTGCTGGAAATTGATTGGCCTTACAGGAACAAGTTACGAAAATCTTCAGAAATTATCCGGGAATAATACCGTATCTCTTGTATGGGTACCTGGACATAAGGGAGTATATGTGAACGAGAAAGCCGATGAGCTCTGTTATGATCGAGTTGGAGTCTCTACATATCCACACTCTTTACAAAGTGTTAATATGGCAACACCACCATATATATTTTTGCATTATCATTCTTTTACCCGCTGTCTACACCTGGGAGAAATACTGAGATATTTGTATCAAGAAACGTCAAAATCAATCGCAAAGAAATTTCTCTCAGGTGTGGACTAAATATTAGTCTCAGTATTTGATCTCATCAGATAGTTGTTATGAGATATCTCATAACAACAATCTGATGAGATTGGATGAGATCAAGTGTCAAATTCACTTATATTTGTATGTTTACAATTGTTTTTTGTAGCAAATGGCGTCGAAAAAAGGAAAAATAAAATAAATCATTAAAAAATAAGTGTATAAACAAATGTATGTGCTTAAATAATATATTGTACATATCGCTCCTTTACTTGTATAGTGTCATAACTCAAAAAATGCGTTTTTTGAGTTAATGATGCAGAATTATTCATTATATCGTGCTTTATATTGTGTCAAAAAATCGTATTAATATCTATTAAACTCACCGTTTGAGAAGAGTACACGCCATTATTACATTTTCTATGTACCGGCCTTTTTCAATTAAAAACCAGTTTCAATAGTAAACTTTAAACGTGTTTTCTGCAAAATCAAATATTTTGAGTTGTGACACTATACAAGTAAAGGAGCGATATATTTATGATGAAAAACATACATAGTTATTGCACGGCTGATTGAAAATTATGAAATTTCATAAGAATAATTGCAGCTCGTTTTCCACACCATTTGATATTGAGATAAATATTGAAATTTCCCAACTGCTTCTCTGCCGACGTTATCTCAGCTTTCATGAAAAAATTCTCCCACGTGTAGATGATGCGTTAACCTTTCGATTGACAAAAGTTGAACTTTTTTAATTTGCCTGACCTTTGACAACTGATTTATATGGACTTTAGTGTTTTGATTCCCAATCTGTTATCCAATTTTTCCCATCAGCTCGCGTTCGCGAGCAAATCGCTGTTAAAGAGTCGAAAAAGTGCGTTTTTTACCCACTTTGCTTGGCTATAATTTCCAAAACTAATTTTAGAGCATCAGTTTTAAACATGAACTTAACTACAGTGAGCGTCAAAAGAAAGTGTACAGGCCTTAAATAGATGTAATTCGTTAACGACAAAGTTGACAATTAAACCCCTTATTATTATCAATCGACTACCATTTAAAAACACCCAGGCATAGTTGTTATGAGATATCTCATAACAACAATCTGATGAGATTGGATGAGATCAAGTGTCAAATTCACTTATATATGTATGTTTACAATTGTTTTTTTGGAGCAAATGGCGTCGAAAAAAGGAAAAATAAAATAAATCATTAAAAAATAATTGTATAAACAAATGTACATACATATGTGCCTAAATAAGAGATTGAACATATATTTATGATGAATAACATATATAGTTATTCCACGGCTGATTGTAAATTATGAAATTCACAAGAGCAATTGCAGCTCGTTTTCCACACCACTTGATATTGAGAAAAATGCTGAAATTTCCCTACTGTTTCTCTGCCGACGTTATCTCTGCTTTCATGAAAAAATTCTCCCACGTGTAGATGGTGCCATAGTGACATAGTAATCCATCGACCGTTTTGTAGATCTGGCATCACCAAAGATAATTGGAAAATTCTGGCAATGCCAAACAAAAGTTCAAACGCAAAGCAAAGAGAGACAAAAAACAATCTGCATTCTCACTGTAAAACTGGTATCTTCCATCTCGCTCACATTTCGATTTGTGATAAAATTTCGTAAACAATACCATATGGTTTTTGTTTACTACTTTTTCAAACGCCATTTGTTGGACTACTCTATGACTCTGGATGGTGCGTTAAGGCACAGACTAATACAGACTCGACATAAGTGACAGGTGTCAAAAAAGTATTCTTTAACCATATGGTTAATATTTTCAAATTATTCTACGAATTAGGTTAGAAAGAGAAAACTGATATAACGCGCCATAAGAAAAATATATGCCAGATCGGTTTTTGTTGTTTCACTCACTCCTAAGTCGTAGAAAGTGTTGCCATGTTAGCGTAAAACGGACAAAAAACCGCTGTGTTTTCTCCTAAAATCGCTTAGTTTTTCCCCATTTTTTCTTATAAAACTCTACTGTCGAGTCTGTATTTAGTCTAATTTAGACTAAATACAGTTTTTAAGAAGTTTTATAAGAAAAAATGGGGAAAAACTAAGCGATTTTAGGAGAAAACACAGCGGTTTTTTGTCCGTTTTACGCTAACATGGCAACACTTTCTACGACTTAGGAGATAGTAAGCAATGGTTAGCAATTCCATATAGACACTTGATTGCTAGCAATCTATAGTAGAACAGGCGCTCTACCATCAATTGTATACCATCATTGTATACAACTGTCCGGATTAGCAATCACATCCATTACTATCGATTGTGACGTATGATGGAAGTGATGATTGCTAATCTAGACCGGGTGTAACGGAGCATTGAATAATCCAGCCTAAGTAATGGTAATATAATGATGGTAACGGAAATTTTTAGTGCTGAACTTAAGGCTCCCATTAGTGTCCGACCGAATATTCGGCTTCGGCCTCGGCTTCGGCCAAAAAGCACTATTCGGCCACTATTCGGCTTCGGCCACAATTTTGGCCGAATAGGCCGAATACCGAATAATTGTATAATATTTGTGCTCACGTGTTGAAAAACATAGTAAACTAATATTGAATCACATTAGTAAGCCACAAAAACATTTTAATAAGTGTTTTTGCAACTAAAAACATTTTTTACATTCAAAAAAAATTTTCGATCGAAAAAAATTTCCACTCTAAAATATATTTTTTTACAAAAATGTCCAAAAAATTTTTTTGCTTAAAATAAAATCATTCTAGACAGCATTCTCATGCATTTGAGTATCCCGCCGAGTCGACTTTTATTTTTTTCTTGTTTTTACTACATAAATATATTTTTTTTTTTATTATTCCGCTTCGGCTTCGGTTTGGCCAAAGAGTGAAAATTTGGCCGAATATTCGGCTTCGGCCAAAAAAGGTGTATTCGGTCGGACACTAGCTCCCATACATTTCAAACAAATTGGATGACTTGTTGGATGACCACTGTAATTTTTCTCGTGTATGGGGCTGTCGGATGGTCGGATGGCTGGTCGGATGAAAAATCAAAGTTTTGATTTTTCGATGGTCGGATGAAAAGTTGGATGACATGTCGGATGGTGTATTGACTTGTCATCCGACCGTTGTACGAACAGAGACGTTTTAATTCATTATTTGTTATTGTTTTTCACAAAGTAATGTTTTTGTATAAAGCAATGATGTTAAAAAGTAAATTTTAACCTAAATATATTAAAAAAACATAAAAAAGAGTTGAAAAATAAAAAAAATTTTCATGTTACTCCTTCAAGAATTCTAAAAAAATGAGCGGTCATCCAACATGTGTATAAATATGTCGGATAAGTGTATTTTGAAAATATTTTTTCAACTAACAAGTCATCCAACATGTATTAGGTCTGTTCCAGAACGTTACCGCGGGTACCCGCGGGTACCCAAACCAGCCCGAAAAGCGTTCCCGTACGCAAAAATTAGGTAAATGAGAGAGTTTTTGAGAGAATAAATTAGTTTCTCATTTTACCGAACTTAACCGCACTTTTTTTTTCGGGTAAATTGGTAACAGTCAGATGTTTAAAAAACAGCTGTTTTTTTTGTGAAGCTTAGTTGGAAATTTAAATAAAATAAAGAACTTAACCAAGGAAATGTGTTATTTCAATACAAAAAAAGATATTTTGTTATTAAAAAAAACTTTTAAGCTGCCCATTCACTTGCAATAAAATTGCTCAACTTAAAAAAAAAAATATTTTACAATATTATTGTCGTTTTACCCTACACAGCAAATAAAATTGCTCAATACTTAAACCCAATATATTGTACAAGATATAAACATAAACATAACATAATAAAAGTTGTACAATATAGACAACACACTGATAAAATATATTGCAGTATTCTTGTTTGTACAATAAATATCAAAAGTGTTTTGATATTCTCCAATATATTGCACAACCGTAAATATTACATAAGGTCTCTACAGACGATTCAATATTATGCACAATCTGCATGTATTTTTTCAGTTCAATATTTTACACAGTATTTTTATGTATGCCAATTGTGGGTAAACGTCAAAAATATTGTGCATAATATTGCGTCGTCTGTAGGTACCTATACACACAAGCGATATTATTGTACAATTTGAAAAGTTGAACAATAATATTGCAAGTGAATGGGCAGCTTTACAATTTGTTTTCTTGTTTAAAGTACGTTTTCTTACAAAAATATTTCAGCGTTATTGGTTTGTTTACATTTTCTATTATTTTGGGCTTGAAATGTGGTTTTTTGCGTTCCCGTACTTTTGTTTATTTTTGTGGTATCGTGAGAGGTTTTTTGATTTGCTCTCATTTTACCGAACTTTACCCGGAAAGTTCTGGAACACACCTATTGTGTCTCTGGGCGGCTTTACGGTTAATAAATAGAATATTTACAAAACAAATAGTTTTAGTTCACACCAAAAAATTTAATTATGATATTAAGCGGTAAGATTTTTTGCAATAAAGTACTGGTACAGCACTTTTAGGGATTTTATTTCCAGCACTAGCAAAGGACTCTATTTTCAAAAAAAAGGTACTTTGCCAGTACTATATTTTTTGTACCGCTGGCAATTTCTGGCTGGGCATGCTATTAAGGAAATTTTCAAAGCTTTAATTTAAGCTTGATAGCGTCCCGATTGAGCAAATATTAAATGAGATACGAGGGTAGAGCTGGAAAATTAAATAATTTGTAGACGTTTTTTAGAAAATTTTTAAAAAATATTTTTAACAATAAGTTGATTTTTTTCAAGTTCAAACATTAAACATTTAAAAAATAGCACAGTAGTTTAAATTCAGTTATCAACTCATCAACAAAATTTTTTAAAAGCAGTAAAAAAAATGCATTTTTTTTACATCCAAATCTTTTGCCCACCAATTTTTTGTAAACAAAGAAAAGATTTCATTGTTTACTAATTTAAGTACATCTAAGCGTATAGTAAAGAGATATGAAAGTAATTAAAAATTTTCTTTGTTTACAAAAAATTGGTGGTCAAAAGAATTGGAGGTCAAAAAAATGCATATTTTTTTACTGCATTAAAAAAATTTTGGTTTTTGTTTGGGTCATTGGAAAAATGAGTTGATAACTAAATTTAAACCATTGTACTATTTCTTAAATTTTTAATGTTTGAACTTAAAAAAAATCAACTTAGAAATATTTGTTAAAAATTTTCTAAAAAACGTCTACAAAAAATTTCATTTTCAACCGCGACCCTCGTATCTCATTTAATATTTGCTCAATTTGGATGCTATTAAGCTTAAATTAAAGCTTGGAAAATTTCCTTTATATCATACTTTTAAATGATAGACGATTGATAATAATAAGGGGTTATATTGTCAGCTTTGTCGTTAACGAATTTAAGACCTGTACACTTTCTCACAGTATATTGGATGCGAGGATTCCAAAACTGGTATTAGTTTTTTTCTGACAGCTTTAGTTTTCGAGTTATTAAAAAAGGCATAAATATTCAGACAAAATTAAAGAGGGCAAAAATTTAAAAATTTTATTTAAGCGATATCTCAAAAACTAAATATGACTCAACAAAAGTAAGAGCATTTTTGGAATCAGCATATCCAACATACCTAAAATCGTCATTCACTTTTTGGATGTAAGACTAGTGTTGGTAAATATGGACTCACAAACATGCCAAAAATAGCCTATTTTCAAAGTTTCCTAAGGCTATATCTCGAAAACTAGAGCTGATCTAAAAAAACGATAGCCAGCTATCAGAACCCGGACAAAAAAAAAGTGTTGCCCTGTGTTATCCTCTCTTTTAACTAGAGATGGGCGCGTGAGTGATTTTTGACTCACGCTCACTCCCAAGCATATTTTTTCTACTCACACTCACTCACAATCACGTGAGTAAATTTAATACAACTCACACTCAGGTGTACTCACGCAAGCTTCACTCACACTCACGAAATTTTTATTTATACAAAAAAAAAATTACAAAAGCTTAAATTTCAAAAATCTTTTAAAATTTTCAGCAAAATTTAAAGTTCAGCGAAATTTTAATTTTTCCCCCCTTTTTTTGGGACGAAATCTTAAGTAAAGCCAAATTTTAAAATTTTTTTTGTTGATTTTTTTGGTACGAATGGAAATATGAGGAGAAAATAAATCACACAAACTCACGCAAAAAAATAGACTCACGCACACTCACTCACGCAAAAATCTTACTCACGTACACTCACGCAATTTTTTTCACCACTCACACTCACTCTCAATCACGTGAGTAAAATTGAGTTCTGTCACACTCACGCGTGAATCACGCTCTAATCTGCTCATGTGCCAATCTCTACTTTTAACATCAACGTGGCTTTCTGTATTAGTTTTAATTAGTTGTATAAATAAATAAACATTATTAATAATCAGGGAAACCAAAAATATGCAGTATCATGTTTTTTCCTGCGCATTGTATTGATAAATGGGTAAGGTATTTATCAATTTCAGAAGATTTTAAGAAATCTGGTATCGATTTGTTAGAGGATATTTTTGCATATTTTAGGTTTAAGATCATATTTTAGCATAAGAGCATATTTTTAGAGCATTTTTTCAATTTTTAGAGCATTTTTCACTTTTTAGGGAATTTTTTAAATTTCTAGAGCATTTTTTTTTTATTTTGTAAGTGTATTGAAATGTTTGTTTTAATTTCCAAAATCACGAGGTTCTGGCGATTGATTCCCCTTTGGCCTGTTCTTGCTTCATATCGGTATATGAAACTATGGGTATGTTCAGAAGAGAAAGCTGCTACTCAGCTGCTCCTCAACATTCTGCTGAACGGGTTAATTTTTGACATTTCGGCCAACATGTTGAGTGAGCGCTTCTCATCACTAGTAGCGAAAAAAAATATGCTACATTTGATCAAAAACTGATAAAAGCTGTTTTATTGAAATTATTTATTTTTTTACGTTATTAAAGGAAATAAACAAAAAAAATCATAAATAAGTATTTTCCACAGAAAAAATATAAAAAAACAATAATTTATTCCAATATTTTAAGACATTCATAAAAAAATGCGTTCAGCAGAGTCAACTAATCAAAACATGCTACATATCAACTGTTGAGTAGGAGGTTTCTCTGCTGAACACGCTCTATGTTTTCTGAGTGTAGGGTATGTTCAGCAACTTTGTAGAAAATATTAAGGCAAATACTTTTGTAGAACATTAAACGGTATTTTTTAGCTCTATTCTCTAACAAATTGTAATAAACACCGCAAAAAAAGAGACATACTTTTTGTGAGAGCATATTTTCATTCAGACCTTTGAAGAATTAATTCACTTTTTGATTTGATTCGCAAAAAGATTAATTCATATTAATAAATCAAGGAATTAATTCTTGATGATTTGATTGAAAAGAATTAATTTCAACTATTTGTTGAAAGAATTAACTAATTTTTTGTTTAATTCCTTGTTTAAATAATGATTTGAATCAATTGATTTGAATCAATTGATTCAAATCAATTTGATTCAAATCAATTGATTCAAATCAATTTGATTCAAATCAATTGATTCAAATCAATTTGATTCAAATCAATTGATTCAAATCAAAAATGTTTTGAATCAGTTGATTTAAACATTTTTTTCTTAAATCAAAGTATTTACTTTACACACGCACACACATACTATAACATTTATGCTTGTGCGGTAGTAGCAAGCAAAAAGTCAAAGCAACAGAATTTAATAGTGTACATTTTATTGGCAGCGCACAAGCTGCATTTTTTAGCCTATGCCCGCATGCATAGGAATCACAAAAATACAACACATTGCTTTAATATAGCATTTATTAATTTGCACATATATATTAAGGGTGGGATAATGCACGACTTTTCGATATAATGGAAATGTATGTGTATAATAAAAATGTTAATCATTAATTGTTTTTGTGTTAAATTTAAAGTTATTTTTATGCTGAAGAGCCAAATTCGTTATTGACTAAAGTAGAGATAGGCGCGTGAGTGGATTTTGACTCACACTCACTCACGCAAAAAATAATCGGATCACTCACTAATCACTCACGCGATATTTTTTTACTCACGCTCACTCACTATTCACGTAAGTAGTAAAAAACTTACTCACACGCACGCGTGACTCACGCCAGATTCAATCACGCTCACGCGTGAGTCACGCAAAATCCACTCACGCAATAAAATTTTCTTTCCAAAAAAAAAAAAAATTTTCACGAAAATTTAAAAAAAAATGGGCAAATCAAAAAATCTAATCACGCAAACTCACGCAAAAAATAAATGACTCACTCACTAATCACTCACTCAGTTTTTTTTTTCAAATCACGCTCACTCACAATTACGTGATTGCAATGAAAATCACTCACGCGTGATTCACGTGAATCAAGCAAATCACGTGACCAGCGCCCAACTCTAGACTAAAGGTACACATTTAATAAAACTGTACAATTTGGAGTGTTGTTTATTGATGGCGTGTGTTTAAAATTGACGATATTCCAATGACTTTAACGCAATCAGATATGATAAGATTTTTATAATGTGCATTTTTAGTGTTTGATTTAAGTGAAAAAAGTTTAAATCAAGTTGATTCAAACCAAAAGTGATTTGAATCAGTTGATTTAAATCAAAAGTGATTTGAATCAGTTGATTCAAATCAAAGTGATTTGAATCAATTGATTCAAATCAAAATGTATTAATTCAATTTAATCAAATCAAAGAATTAATTCTTTGCAATGAAATTAAGTGATTTAAATAATGAATTAATTCTTTTCGATTTATAGAAACAGGGAATTAATTCAATTATTTTAAATCAGATTTAAGAAATTGAATTAGGGAATTAAATCTTCAAAGGTCTGTTTTCATTGTTTTTAGAGCATATTTTCCGTTTTTAAGGGCATTTTTTAAGCGCATAAAACGTGTTTTTAGAGCATATTCATTGGCGTAGGAAGCCAACATTTCTGGGGGGGCTAAAGCCCCCCCAGATTTTTTTGAATTTTTTTTTTTTTTTAATAGAAAACCCCAGACTTATTTCTGAAGCGTTGCCTTTATCATGTGTCTAGGTGTCCTAGAAACGAATGCCCTCCGAAAGCGGTTAAAAAATCATAGTTTTTTTTAAACAAATTTTGATTCTGAAGATTTTTCGGAAATTTAGAACTTCCAGATATGTTATGAAAATGAAAGATTTTTAATGTTTTTCCTATAGTAAAAAAATTATTTTTTTCAAGAAAAAGTTCTGATGATTGCAAAAGTTGATGATTATTAGTCAAAATTCTCAGTTTCTTTCTTCCAATAACTTTTGTCTATAAAAAACCACTTACACTGAGGGAAAAAATCGTCGTCAAATCAAGAATTTTCGCACTCATTTTTAAAATTCTCAAATTTTTGAAAGAAATTTTAATAATGAAATGAAATTTTATAAAATTAAATATGTTTCGTACTTGATTTTAAAAGTATATTTTTTGAATTAAATATAAAAAAACTCCTTTTTATTTCATAATGCTGCCATGATGAAAATAATCATTTTGATTGTAAACAATAGCAAAATGAGTTTTCAACAACTTTAAAAACGACGCCTCGTAAATGACGCAATTATTTTAGAAAAGTTTCGTGGCGTATCATAAGTGAAAACTTTTCAATTTCCATAAAAATTAAATAAACGAAAAATAATTAATATTTTCTTAAAGTAAAACAATGAACTAAATTTTTGTAATAAGTGACAAAAATAAATACATATGTACTGACATAAATAAGAAAAACGGTGTGGAAATTACTGTGGAGTTTGCGGAAATTAATGTGGAGTTTGTGGAAATTAATGTGGAGTACCTATAATCCAGAAGAAAATTAACATTTTATGACAGCAATCCCGGAATTTTTGTGTTATTTGATTTCTATTTTATCGTCGGTGCTCTGACAAAAACACCTACGTGTATTTCTTGAAGAGACTGACTAAATTAGCACAAATTGTGAACTTTTGTGTTGAGTTTTAAGGTAATCTTAATGGAAAAAGTAGATTTGCAATATTATTTAAATATAAACGTAAGAGGTGTAACTTTAAAACAACGCGAAATGACAAAATTAATCTAATTCGTAGACGTCTTCAACAATTTTTGAAAATCACATGGGTGTTTTCGGGGCTATCTACGCCAATGAGCATATTTTTGGTTTCCCTGTTAATAACAATTATAACGCGTTTATTATTCCGGGAAATACAGAAGTTGGCGACAAGTGTAATACGTCATTCACACTTGCTGTTTTGAAGTGTTCAAGAGTGAGATGTTTAAAACAGTCTTTGTTCTGTGTTTATTACGTTTTTATTATACCCTCCACTCTAGTGATAGAGGGTATATATAAGTTTGTCATTCCGTTTGTAACACCTCGAAATATTGGTCTAGGAACCCATAAAGTATATATATTTATGATCCACGATCGATTTTAAGTCGATCTAGCGATGTCCGTCCGTCCGTCTGTCTGTCCGTCCGTAGAAAACACGCTAACTTTTGAAAGACTTTACAGAGGCTACTGAAGTTTGGCATATATGTTTGTCATTTACCTGGTCAGGTTGGTATTGCAATCCAGCCAAATCGGTCCAGTGGTTCAAAAGTTATGAGCAAAAGAGTAAATTTCGGCAAGGGTGTTTCGCGAATTTACGAGATAAAAAACACGATAACTTTCGAAAGACAATGATGAGACTACTGAAGCTTGGCATGTATCTTTGCCGTTCCCCGGGTCTGTCTGATATTAAATTTCAGCTCAATCGGTCCAGTGGTTCAAAAGTTATAAGCAAAACCCTGAATTTCAGATTAGTTTCATATAAAATGCGACGTGTTTTAACAAGTTTTAAAAGCATTGGTGGTAACTAAACAATGCTTTT
Organism: Pegoplata infirma; assembly: GCA_963921195.1. NCBI lineage: Eukaryota > Metazoa > Arthropoda > Insecta > Diptera > Anthomyiidae > Pegoplata > Pegoplata infirma. The sequence goes on along the minus strand of OY992537.1, from coordinate 152,615,808 downwards.
CAAACTAGTTTAATTTTAAAGCAATGCTTTATAAACTTGTGTAGTTTTAAAAGAATTGGTAACATAAAAATTACACTCGAAAAAAATGTTATACTCAAAAAAAATTTTACACTCAAAAAAAATTTTACACTCAAAAAAAAATTTACACAAAAAAAATTTAGTTTTTTTTTTTTACAAAAATGGCAATATTTTGTGTACATACCACAGTACAGACTAGTATGCAAACACTGATGCTAATTGCGTACTTTCCAATATGGTGGTATGGTTTTTAGTACAGAATTATCATCGCTGCCTAGTGTAAGTGTGCCTGTACGTGTGAGCTTTTGTGTATGTATTTATGTTGTTTGTTTACGTTTTGTATGAAACGTCAAAAGTTACACCGTGTGCTGTCACTAATACTTACACACATCAAATGCACCTCTGTGAACCTACCCTGCAAGCATTTCGAAACGAAGAAGATACGCTAGCGTATCGCCTGGAAGATAAATTGTATTGCGGGGGATATCTTCTTCGTATTGCGGAAGAAACACCCGTGAGTAGAAATCGTGTCCCGAAAGCGATACGTCCAGGAGATACGAAGGCAATTCTTCTGGAGGATAAATACGCAATATTGCCAGATAATCATTTGGAAGATAAATTGAAGATATCACTCAAATTTTACCTAGAAGATAAAAAGAAGATGTTGCCATTTTTTCTCATAGGAGATAAAAGTATGTTTATTATTCAAATTAAAGAAGATATTTTACAAACGATAGTGATGAAAGATAATTTATTCACTGTTTCAATGATCTTGAAATTGATTATATTCTTCAAAAATGGCTGATTGAGTTGTTGAAAACTTGCAGTTCTTAATGTCGTTAAAAAAAAATTATTAATTTTGCAGATTAATGCTTTTGTTGTTTGCGAATTCATTGCTTACCTCTTAACACCAATTTTTATGATTTTTTGTTGAATTATTCCAAAAAAACAATGAAAATCGAAATAAAAAATATTTTTGACAATAAATGTACTGATTTCGTATTTTTTACATCCCTATGATAAGAGGAAGATATCCTATATGTATCGCGCAGGAGAAAAATCACCTAGAAGATAAATTTTTGATAATTTGGTGATTTCGTCTTTTTTATAAATGACAAAAAATATTTATTTTTTTAAAAATTGCTAAAATATTCTCGAAATGATAAAAGGAAGATTTTCAAAAATACTACTTTGATGAATTTTTATTACGATAAAAAGAAGATATTGCCGCAATTTCTTCTAGGGGATATTTCTTCCAAATGCTTGCAGGGTACTACTCATGTACTGTGGTACATACGTACGTGCATTCACTCAGAAATATTTTCTCAGTAAAAAAAAAAATCACACTCGAAAAAAAATTTTACACTCAAAAAAAAAAAATTAGTAATTTTTCTTTAAAAAAAAAATGACAAAAAAAAGTTTTTTACTCAAAATAAAATATTTCTAATCAAAATTGTTAATTTTTTCACGTTAAAAAATGTAGTACCCTTTAAAAAAATGCATTGTTGAGGGTATTCATAGATTCGGCAAAGTCGAATTTAACTGTTCTACTTGTTCTGTTACTGGTGTTTTGTTGAACAACTTGTTTAAGGTCGCAAGTGTGAATGCCATATAATGTGGCATTCTCATTGATGTTTTGAAGTGTTCAAGAGTGAGATGTTTAAAAAAGTCTTTGTTCCGTGTCCATTACGTTTTTATTCTGTTACTGGTGTTTTGTTGAACAACTTGTTTAAGGTCACAAGTGTGAATGTCATATAAAATTCGTTTCGATTATTAATTATTTTTGTACAATTAATAATACTTTTTTTTTGCTTGTTGAAGCAAGTGCAAGCTTACAAGGAAAATGGATGCCGTACAATTCGCCCAGTTTATGAAAGTTCAATAGGATTTAGTAATACAAATGTCTAAATTGTCTGTTGGTACTTCTTCAAATGCAGTGCAAGGCAATAACATTATCAACACGGCGTTGGTTCCTAACTTCGAAGCTTTTGATCCGGCAAAGCAGACGTACCGTAATTACATCCAGCGGTTCAAAAACTACGTAAACATGAAAGGCGTTGATGTTAACAAGGAGTGTTGTACGAAGCTCCTTTGCAATTCGATTGGTGCTAAGCATTTTGATAGGGTGACAGCATTAGCGGCACCAAAAGTAGCAACAGAGCTACAGTACGATGAGTTGTTGAAGCTGTTGGACAATTATTTGGCCTCAAAAAGGAATGGGCTTGTTGCACAACATAAGTTCCTATCGAAATATCAGGGTGTCAGATTTTGTGATATTCACTGATATTATCGATTGTGAATTTGTGTCAGAGTGCAATTGCAAAAGTTCAATTGCTGATGTGTTTTTGAGGGCACAATTTATCCGTGGTATTAATGATAACGGGCAGCGAAATATGATTCCAAAGAGTTGTCACATGCTGTTACAAATTCATCCAGTGCAACTTTTATAGTTGCACTGAATGACTTTTATAATTTTCAATACAAGGAAAACTATCAATCGTTCTAGAGCTTAACAACCCCTAATCCGGAGACAATACCCCCGGAGAAGGTTGGCGGTCTAATTCGGGAGTCTGAATCTAGGGGACACCAGTTAGTAGTGTGCTGTGATGCTAATGCACATCATTCGATATGGGGAAGTACAGACACAAATGATAGAGGCGAATCACTTTTGAAGTTTTTGTTAAGCACTAACCTATATCAGATACATTGTCTGATAGAATTGATAAATGGAGAGTTTTGGAAGACCTTTCTTTCTCAGAGCATCGCTACATTGAGTTTTTACTCAGGGAGCGTGCCCCGGTTAGACAGTCTCTAGAAATCTGAGGAGAACAAACTGGGTGAAATATAGGGAGACTTTTTCTTTGCTTTTGGGTAAAGTACCCTTATCTGAACCGCATAGTTTGGCGGAAATTGACTGTCTGGTGGACCATATAACAAATGTTTGTAATAGGTGCATGGATGCGTCTTGCCCTTCTGCAAAGCCTAGAGGGGAAAAAGCCACCTTGGTGGTCAAATGAGTTTCAGACGAGCAGAGATACCTGCAGAAAGCTCTTTAATAAGGCTAAATCTTCAAGAGCGGAAGAGGACTGGTCTGCATACAGGCTGCAACTTAAGAGTTATAAGAAGATGATCCGAATTGCCAAATGTGATTCTTGGAAAAACTTCTGTGGAAACATAGAAGACGTTTCTGAGGCATCCAGGCTGCGCAGTGTACTGGCTATGCTCGCTTTTAGCTTTTAGCGCTGCTAGAACTCGCCGGAAGGGGGAAGGTTCTTGCAAATCTAACATGGCTGGATGACAGTACACCCAAAAAAATTCCCAGTTATTGGCTACTAATATTTCAACTGAACCCCAGTTAAAATACACTTAACTGAGGCCCAGTTATTCAAATAAGTTGATAGTAACTAATTTTTTTAAAAAATCCAAATTCAATTATTGCGACAGGTAATGGTAACGATTTTCCCAGTTACTTTGAAAAATTGTTTATACATAGTTAAAAATAACGAAATTAATATAGGGGTTGGTTGTGTAGAACCGAAATTTTGTTCTAAATAGTTTTTTTCTGCAATAAGGAATCTCCAAATCATTATTTATTTATTTAATAATTTTATTCATACATTTATGACATGACAAAGTTTATTATTTTTTACTACCATTTTTTTAATATATACTCGCTTTAACTTTCCAGAATCAGCATCCGTAACTGAAGCAATTCTGCTTTTGGCCGGATTTTCTTGCCCGTCACCTAAAAACAAAAAAAAAATTGTTTTGATATAATTTATAATTTAACAAAAATCTTTGACCATAAATCATTCTCACCATGTACCAAATAAATTCTCGGTTTGATTTTAAGCGACACAATATTTTTTTATTTGAAAATTTTTTTTTCAACTTTTGACAAATTAAAAAGAATTTGAAATACAGGGCAACTTAAAAACTGTTATTATTAACTGAAATCATAGTTACTGATGGCTAACCCAGTTATTTTTAAAAAATGTAGTATTAACTGGGAAATTACGTAACTAACCAACTGGGGATTTTTTTCGGTGTAACAAAACAATTCATACCAGTCTTAAGGTGTACCAAAAAGTAAATTTAAAAAAAAAAAAGAAGAGACCCGAAGTAAAACCGACGCAAACGACTATGCAAACACACACCAACATACTTACACAAAACAGATCCGCAATGTACACCAAAGGATTTAAACTGACTGATGTTCGGTCAGTAATGACCCTCCCACTAGAGATCCATTGGATCTCACCATAACAACTGGTAGTATTGATTCCGTTGTCCCAGAGTCGCCTCCACAAACACCAGCACCCTACCTACCACATACTTACTGACTTAAGCCTTCATTTCAAAAACTAAGAAAACCATTTAAAATTTCAATAAACAATTCATGATACAAAAATGTATAAAATTTATTTAAATTTTTATATTAAACATTTTTATAAAAAGGTGACTTTAAAATTCTGAATGTAAAATTATGTAAATTTATGTTAAACATTTTATTAATTGACTGTAGTACAAAAAAAGGAAGTTATTTTAGAAAAATTTTAAATAAAAGTATTTGAGGTAATATTTATAAAGATGGCGATATGCTGCGGGTAAGTATTTTGTTTAGCGATATCTTTCCAGGTTTTTCTTGAAGTGGTTTTCCCGGTCGTTCGTTAGTCGGTCCAAAATGTAAGTATATTCCGTACGCGCTTAAATATTCAGTACCAACATATATGGGCAAAATATTTTTTTTTACTATATGCCATTTTTATACCCTCCAACTACAGTATGGGGGTATACTCACTTTGTCATTCCGTTTGTAACGCATCGAAATATCGGTCGGGGACCCCATAAAGTATATATATTATTGATCTATGATCGATTCTAAGACTTTTTTAGAATGTCCGTATGTCCGTCCGTCCGTCTGTATAAGACACGATGCAGTCCAAAATAAAAGAGATAGACTCGTTAAGTTTGGCAGGAATATGTCTTTTGGTCCTAGGCAGTTTAAGTTCGTAAATGGGCAAAATCGGTCCAGGGGGAAAAAAGTTCCCCCTTGAAGAACTTAACTAACCTCTGAAAAACGCCATATTTTCACAGGTTTTTTTGTATTTATGTTGAGCCAATGAAACAATTTGATGTCAGAAAAAGTTCAAGGGGTTGCACTTGGACTTAGTAAATAAAAAAAATCGTTTTTTATTGCCCCCCTTTTGTGGGCATGGATATTAAAAATGTTTTTAAATAATGATAAAATAGTAGTACTTAAGCTTAAAAAGCATAAAAAAATGAATTTTAAAACATTTACCGCATGAGTTTATGTGTCCCCCAATGACCCCTACTGAACCCCCCCCCCAAAAAAAAAACGCCCCTGCAATTTTTTTTTTTTTAATTTTTTATATGTTGGAGGGTATTATAGATTCGGCACAGCCGAATTTAACACTCTCACTTGTTTTTATTTTTTTTTTTTTATGGCACATTATTATAGTTTTGTACGATTATAAGCTGATATTTAAACATGCGAAATCTGTTATAGGAACTCACTTTCATTAATGCGCGAAAGTTATGGCGGTTTTAAGTTGGAAGATTTTAAAAAAAATTCTTGAAAATCCATTTTTTTTTTGTCGATTTTAAAAAAATTGGCATATATTTCCGCCTACAATGACTTTTATGACAATGCTATGTACAAAATCAATTATTTGCATCGCCGCATTACTTCCTACATTCAACCAAAAATCATTGTATTCCCAAAGAAAATCGTAGTAAATTCAACAGAAATCATTGTTGATTTTGACCCTACAAATATTTATGTTGATTTCAACATTAATTGTTGTCAGTTTTTGTAAAAGCTGATCAACTCGTATTTTTGTTGGTTCTGTTCGTATTTTTGTTAATCATACTCGTTTTGTTTTGTATATTCATGCACTTTTATTTACATATTAAAATTAAATTCTTATTTGTGTTGTAAATGTTCTCGCAAAAAATAAAAAGGGTGAATTTAAACCAAATTGGGGTATAAAATACCCATTGGCGTAGGAAGCCAACATTTCTGGGGGGGGCTAAAAAGCCCCCCCCCCCCCCTAGATTTTAATTTTTTGGTATTTTTTTTTTAATAGAAAAACCCAGACCTATTCCTGAAGCGTTCCCTTTAACATGCGTCTGGGTGTCCTAGAAACGAATGCCTCCCGAAAGCGGTTAAAAATTCTCAGATTCTTTCTACACTCATAGAAATATCTTAGTAGAAAAATCAGTAAACCCATTGTAGATCAAGTTTTACAGAATATTGCCGTATTCAACAAAAATTAATGTTGATATCGTTGAGTAATCAGTAAAGTTGAATCAACTATTTACAACGCTTATACAGAATTCAATAGATAAATCAAAATAGAAAAAACAACCCTGTTCGTTCATTTTTTTTTTATTATTAACGAGTGACGAGTGAGTTGGTAGCAATGTGTTTGTCTCTTATAAAATTATTTTATGTGTTTTTTTTATAAAAATATTTAATATTATAAAAATAAATAAAAATAGGACCTGATTTGTAAATATTTGGTAAGTAAAAAAATACATTGATTACTTTATGTATTCATACTATATTAAAACTTTTTTTTTTTAAGAATTTTGTTTGGTATCATCAGAAAACTGGAGAATGGCGTATGAGTGCATAACATGAATAAACGAAGTGTGTGTGAAAATCTTTGTGAAAATCTTCAAATATTTATTGCAGCTTAAAAAGCCGACGATAATACAAAAATATTGTGATTTATGCTTAATAAAAGAATATTAACAAATAACAACAAGTTTTTTTATTAATAAAATTTATTATATTAACAAAAATATGAGTTGAATTTACAAAAACTAAGAGTTGATTTACAAAAAAACGAGTTGATCAACTTTTACAAAAACTGACAATAATTTTTATTGAAATCAACATAAATATTTGTAGGGTCAAAATCAACAATGATTTCTGTTGAATTTACAGCGATTTTCTTTGCGAATACAATGATTTTTGGTTGAGTGTATCAATAACTTTTGTCTACACCGAAAAAATTCCCCAGTTAGATAGTTACGAAAATCCTCAGTTGATTTGAAATAAATTTAAAATAACTGAGTTAGTTACGAACAACTGGGTTTTTAATTAATAAAAACAATCTATCAGTTACCCTGCTAATAAAATTAAATTTATTTGTTTACAAATTTCAAAAATGAACATCATTTTATAAAACTAAAAAGGAAAAAAAAACCCACTCGGATTTTAATTTTGTAATGGTAAGTTTTTCTTTGCTAATTTGTGTCTTCCTTTATAAAAAAAATAACTAATAATATATTTTCAGATGGAGAATAAATAGAAGATAGCAGCCTAAAACGGAGTCGCTAATTTGGTGTCTTAAAAATGAGATGTTTATGTTCAAAAGCTGGTTGTTTATGGATGTTTCAATAAAATTAATGTAAATAAAATCTTAAAATAAAATAATAGTGTTAAAAATAAAAAAACGTTTTTTTAATGGTGAAATTAAAAAATAAAATATTTAGTCCCCATTGACAATTTTTATTTATTAACCAGTTATTATTTACTATTTTCAACGATTTCACAAATTTAACTAATATGCTGTTGCCTGTAACTGGAAATTCAGTTAAATTCAAAATTGGTTTTAAAATTAGTTACCATCAACCGAGTGAAAACAACTGGGGCTCAGTTAGGTGTATTTCAACTGGGACTTAGTTATATTTTTAGTAGCCAGTAACTGGGAAATTTTTTGGGTGTATAAAAAACCCCTTAGAATTTACACTCATAGAAATATCTTAGTAGAAAAATTAGTAAACCCATTGTAGATCAAGTTTTACAGAATATTGCCGTATTCAACAAAAATTAATGTTGATATCGTTGAATAATCAGTAAAGTTGAATCAAATTTTTACAACGCCTATACAGAATTCAATAGATAAAACCAAAAAAGAAAAAACAACCCTGTTCGTTCATTTTTGTATTATCAAGTTGGTAGCAATGCATTGCAATGTGAAATTTGTTTGTCTCTTATAAAATCATTTTATGTGTTTGTTTCTTATAAAAATATTTAATATTATAAAAATAGGATCAGATTCTGATCTGTAAATATTTGGTAAGTAATAAAATACATTGGTTACTCTATGTATTCCTACTATATTATATTTTTTTTTTTTGTTTTTTTTAAGGTTTTTGATTTGGTGTCATCAGAAAACTGGAGAATGGCTTACGAGTGCATAACATAAATAAACGAAGTGTGTGTGAAAATCTCGTGCAGCTTAAAAAGCCGGTGATAATTCTAAAAAATATTCGGCCTTATTATGAGTGTCGTTGTCGTCTCGTAAACAAGGCGTTTTCTTAAATCGGTATTATGAGGGTCGAAAAACGACAAAAATGCAACACTGTTAGCAATTCTATTACATATTTCGGTACCATGAGTGTCGTTTTTGTTCACGACAATACAAAAAACCATTAAAAAAATAGATTTAATCAAGGAAGATTAATTATTCCATAGATTGTATTAAACAAATGGGTATTTATAACATTAAAAAACTATTTTATAATCATGTATTTTAGGGCTAAAGTCTAGTTGGCAAACATTTCTCTGATCCAAAAAAAAAAAAAATATTACAAATAGAACTTTTAGTGCTGAGTCCAACAAAGAAAAAAAAAATTGTCGGCGACCCATGGTTCCCGAGTTATGGGCCTCCAAAGTTCGTATATCGAATTTAATATATCTTCTCCAATAATGGTCCGATCATACCAAGATTGGTTTCATTCGAAAGCTTATTCAAATGCCTTTAATTTAACATTTTAAAAAATTTGGATTCATTAACCCATTGTGGCACAACACCAAATTTTTGATTTTAAAACAAAAGTTTTTGGAGAAAATGCGTTATATTTCAAAATTAGGCCCTATTAAGGCATATATTAGGTCTGTTCCACAACGTTACCGCGGGTGCCCGCGGGTACCCAAACCAGCCCGAAAAGCGTTCCCGTACGCAAAAATTGGGTAAATGAGAGAGTTTTTGAGAGAATAAATTAGTTTCTCATTTTACCGAACTTACCCGCACTTTTTTTTCGGGTAAATTGGTAACAGTCAGATGTTGAAAAAACAGCTGATTTTTTTGTGAAGCTAAATTGGAAATTTAAATAAAATAAAGAACTAAACCAAGGAAATGTGTTATTTCAATACAAAAAAAGATAATTTGTTATTAAAATAAACTTTTACAATTTGTTTTCTTGTTTAAAGTAATTTTTCTTACGAAAATATTTTAGCGTTATTGGTTTGTTTACATTTTCTATTATTTTGGGCTTGAAATGTGGTTTTTAGCGTTCCCGTACTTTTGTGTATTTTTGTGGTATCGTGAGAGGTTTTTTGATTTGCTCTCATTTTACCAAACTTTACCCGGAAAGTTCTGGAACACACCTATTAATACAACCAGATTTGTTGAAGGAAAATACTTTTTTTATAATAATGAGAGTAAATTTTATTTATTTAAAATTCTACTTCAAAATTTTAGTTTTCTCGTACAATTTCCTTCAAATTAAAATGAACAATTTTTCCAAAGTTTCAATAAATTTTCTGTACAATAAATCAATGAATACATGATTAGCAAATTTTTAAAGTAGATCAAAGTAAAACAAGTAGACATATTTATAAAGTAGTTAACGTATTTAAAAGTAAAAGAACATATTAAAAAGCAAAAGACAAAGGGTTAAATATTCATAACATTCTCCCCCTCGTTAAAGAAATAATTTATTGTTTGTTTAACTAATTAATTTGTAGCCGATCTTACATCAAGTCTTGCCAATTTTGCAACAGGTCGGACTAGAACGCCATCCTTAGTTTTAACTGCCGCACTACGTACACAACCATCTTTCCCTTTGTGTAGGGTTACTATAATTCCAAGTGGCCAGTTATTACGGGGAAGATTTGGATCAACTATAACAACGACATCATCAATGGCAAGGTCACGTTCCTTTTTAAACCATTTGGTTCTCTTAGTGAGAGTAGGAAGGTACTCTTGTACCCAGCGTTTCCAAAATAAATTAGCAAAGTATTGCAACTTTCTCCAATTTTTCCTTAGCATACAGTCCCTTTCCGTGAACTCACCAAGAGGTTTATGTCCATTTGATGAACCAAGGAGAAAGTGGTTCGGAGTTAATGCTTCGTCAGAGGTTGATTCTAGCTCCACATATGTAAGAGGTCTTGAATTTATGATTCGTTCGCACTCTATTAGAGCACTTGCTAACGTGTCATCACGGAATGAAAAATGTGGGGATATCTTGTGAAGTATTTTCTTAACAGACCGAATTAGCCTTTCCCAACATCCGCCCATATGAGGAGCGGCAGGAGGATTAAAGTGCCATGTTGTATTAGCCGATGAGAATTTTACTTCTAATTGAGTGTTATCGATTTCCTTTATCGCCCTTTTCAGCTCAGCCTCAGCGCCTTTGAAATTGGTCCCATTGTCACTATAAATTGCAACGGGCGTTCCACGTCTGGCAATAAAGTTTTGAATTACGATAATACAGGAATCAGTAGTTAATTCTCTTGAGACTTCAATATGTATTGCTCTAATAGTTAAACAAGTGAATAGAACTCCCCAACGTTTTTCTTTATGCCGTCCTACGGTTACGTACAATGGCCCAAAATAATCAATGCCAACATATGAGAATGGTCTTACAAACGATGAAAGTCGAGCATTTGGTAAACAAGACATTTCAGGAACAACAGGCATGCTGTTTGAATTCTTGCAGTGTTGACATTTAGAACGTACCTTCTTGAGCTCAACTCTAATGCGTGGTATATAAAACTTCTGTCGAATTTCGTTAAGGCATGTTTCGTGTTGCACATGATGACAGTAAACGTGGTACTGTTGAATTATCAATTGTGTTCCATAATGATCTTTAGGGAGAATTATTGGGCGCTTTGTATTTTCATTTACATTTGCTAAATCAATTCGACCATGTACACGTAACACGGAATTGTCATCAAGATATGGTGAACATTTATATAACGAACTACATTTACAAGGAGGTTTACCTTCACGTAGTAGCGCGATTTCATCCTTAAACGCATCATTTTGGATAAGACGATATAGAAAATTTTCTGCTTTCAACAGTAAATTTGAGCGTGAGACTTCTTTATGTTTCAGAATATAACAAAACTTGATCACAGTATAAACTGTTTTCAATACTTTAGTCCACGACGAAAATTTCTCCATTTTTAAACAAGATGTGATTGATCTTAACGACTCACCTGCGTGTACCATTGCAAATTGGGGTCTTAACTCATCACTTGATTTTTCATGTTTTATTTTTGTGGGCCACGTTGATTCTTCTTTTATAAGAAAGCAGGGTCCTTGAAACCACCGGTTTTGTAAATTAAACACATCTGGCCCTTTCCATTTAGTAGCATCATCAGCAACATTCATTCGAGTAGGAATATATCTCCATTCATAGGCCTCTGTCACCTCAAGAATTTCACCAATACGAAACATGACAAATTGCTTGTAGTTTCGTGCCTCTGAGTTTATCCAGGAAAGGACAGTATTCGAGTCGCTCCAAAAATAACGTCTTTCGAACTGCAATTGGTGCATTTTGCACACTGTTGAAGCCAAACGAGTGCCTAGTACTGCTGCCATTAGCTCCATTCGTGGAATTGACACTGGTTGCTTCGGGGCAACCTTTGTCTTTGAGCCAACCAATTTGCAAATAACTTCATCATTACACTGAATTCTAAAGTAGGCAACTGCAGCATATGCCTGCTCACTAGCATCGACCAAAATGTGTAGTTGTATTGTAAAATTAGATTCCAGGCTGTACCATCTAGGAATTTTGACGTTTTCTATTTCGGGCAAAAGCTTTATCCAAACAAGCCATTTTTTAAAAACGTTGTCGTTTACGTACGTGTTCCATCCTTCTGTTGTTCTCCACACCTCTTGTAATAATATTTTCAAATACACTTCAAATGGCGATAGAAACCCAAATGGATCATATATGGACATTAGTGTTCGAAGGACATCGAGTTTCGTTGGTTTCTTCATACCAGAAAGCAGTTCCTTGTTTAGACGATTTAGTTTTAACGAAAAGGTAAACTCATCCGTTTCAGTCACCCACCACATGCCAAGTACTTTTTCAGTAGACAACTCAATGTTAACATTTTCATTTGCTACATTATTTTCTTCTAAATCTTGGAGATTACGTAAAACTTCTGCTGAATTGGATCTGAAATTCCTTATGATGAATCCGCCCTCTTTGTGGATAGTTGCTACATCTCTCGCTAATTGAATTGCGGCTTCGTCGTTATCAGCACAGTCGAGGAGGTCATCCCCATAATGATGATGAAGTATTGAATCGACAGCTCTTGGATGGCTTTCTTGGAACTCTAACGCATTCTTGTTCTTTACAAATTGTGCCGAACTTGGGGAACAGGCAGCTCCAAATGTCATGACTTCCATTATGTAAACATCTGACTTTTTGGAGATGTCGCCATTTCTCCACAGAAAGCGTTGCGCGTGTTGATCTTCCTTGCGAATTCTTACTTGGTGAAACATTTCCTTAATATCAGCGCATATTGCTACCCTTTTCATTCGGAACCCGTATAGCACAGAGATCAAAGAAGCCATTAGATCAGGACCTTTTAGCAACATCGTATTTAATGAGGTACCACGTACTTTCGCAGCAGCGTCCCAAACTAAACGAATTTTATTTGGCTTGTTGGGATTCGTTACAGTGAATATTGGTAAATACCAAGTCACGCCGCTGTGGCTGATAACTTCGTCTGACGTCAATTTCCGGGCATACCCTTTGGCTACCAGATTTTCAATTTGCTGTGTTACTGTTGCTACTTCATCGGAACTTAACTTTCGCTCTAAGCACTGAAGTCGTTTTAACGCCATTTGGTAACTTTCTGGCACATCGAAATGATCCTGTTTCCATAGTAACCCAGTTTCGAACCTTTTGCCAATACGCTTGGTCGTTGACTCGAGAAGATTATTTGCCCTCTCATCATCTACAGATCTTAATTCATAAGGCTTACCAATCGATTCCAACGAAAAATATTCGGATACGAGTTGATGTAGCTTTCCGAGTTCATTATTACATTCACAGGTGTTAATATGATGGACATTTTGGCTGTCATTGGTTGCTACTCCACCTCCATGGATTACCCAACCCAGTCTGGTTTTAGATGCACAAGGTTCATTGCTATAGCCCTCAGCCATTTTCAGAGTATTGGTAAGATATCCATTGTTGAGGCCAATTAAAATTTTTGGAATTGCATTAGTATATGTTACAATAGGAATATTTTTTAAATGTTTATAATACTTAACTAGCTTGTCATCCAGAGTTTGTGATGGCAAAGCCAATTGCTTTACCGTTTGGACGTTAAAAAGCTCGTGTTTTTTTGTATTTTGACCAACAGCCGAAATCAACAAATTAACATTCTTGGAATTCTCCTCTTCACGAGTTGTTCCTGATGTCCACCTCAAGCACAATGTATCTGATTCACCCTCAACACCCAAGTAATCGCATACATCTTCATCAACGAGAGTTACATTGGATCCATCGTCAAGCAACGCAAAAACTTCAATTGAGCGACCATTATGATGTAACGTAACCGGTAGTATTTTAAAAAATGTTTTATTGTTGCTGTCCAGTGTAGACAACGATGAATGAGCAGCAACTGTAGGACGGGTCTCAACAAACTTGTGAAGCATCTTATTATGTTTCGCTTCACAGCCTTGAACAGAACATTTGCCTTCAAGGCAACGAAAACTTTTATGCTTTTTAAGGCAGGTACGGCACAACTTATTGTTTTTAACCACATCCCAACGCTCATTAAGTTTTAAGGCTGCAAACTTTGTGCATTCTTGCAACGAATGTGTAAGATCACATACATAACATTTCGGTTTTCTCTCAGTGACCTTTTCTGCTACATGAGAATGTAGACTGGCATTTCCCTTACTAGATAAACTAATATTGCTTACCCGAGTAGCAGCTTCTGCCAAACCAAAGAGCCAACTTGAAAATGTTGTTACGTTTGCGTCACAATCCCCAATGTGTAGTGACCACTGCAGTTTAAATTGCGCTGGCAATTTATTTACCAGTTCCTGAATCAAAAGAGGGTTATTTATATGATTTGTCATACCTGAAGCTTCTAATGAGGAGCACAAATTTCTGACAGATATTGCATATGATACGAGGGTGTCAAGTTTTTCCACTTTTGGTGATGGTTCAGATCGGATTTTCTCGATCAAACTGTTAATAATAATTTCAGGACGGCCAAACATCATTTTTAACGTTCTAATTATTTCGGGTACGTTCTTAGGAAGCAACAGCTGACTGCTAACCAAATCATAAGCTTTCCCTTTTAGAGCTTTTTGAAGTCTTAGAAGGTTTTCAGAATTTGAATAGCCACAATTTTTGGTACTTTCTTGAAAAGAGCTTAAGAACACAGGCCACTCTTCCGGCTTACCCGTAAATGTTGGCAAATCTTTTGCCAGTACTTGACGCGCGGCGATTGTCGAATGCGTAAGATTGCCACTGGCCAATTCTCCGAAAGGCTCTTGAGCTGGCAGCTCTTGATGCGTCGGTTCAGGCAAAGCCGAGACCCATTGACGAGTTCTTAGACTGTATTGACTTTTCCTGCTACTTACGCTTTTCTCCGAGCATTTTTTAGATCTTGCCAGGATTTCAAATTTCCTTTCCAAGAACTTCTTTTCTAAGGCTTTCTCTTCTTCCAATTGCTGCAACTCTAGGTCGATCTTTGATTTTCGAGAAAAGGCGACGGAAGGTTTTACTGAAGCTGTTTCCGCCTTGGTACGTTGCTTAACTTCGTCACAGAGGGGACCCACATGGTTTCTTATTGAAACTGATTCGGCTTTCTTAGAGATTTCCTCACCTTTTGATTCGCTGATTTTGTCTTCGCACTTGGAACAAATCCAAGCATGGTTTTCAATGGATTGGTTAACTCCTACGCATTGGAAGTGATACCATTTATCACACTTGTCGCATTGGACCATATCCATAGTGTCCACGCCCTTGCATTGACCACAGCTTTGGTTCTTTACGGTATTTGGTGGCGTTTTAAACATTTTAATAAAATTTTGAAGAATGTTGAAGGAAAATACTTTTTTTATAATAATGAGAGTAAATTTTATTTATTTAAAATTCTACTTCAAAATTTTAGTTTTCTCGTACAATTTCCTTCAAATTAAAATGAACAATTTTTCCAAAGTTTCAATAAATTTTCTGTACAATAAATCAATGAATACATGATTAGCAAATTTTTAAAGTAGATCAAAGTAAAACAAGTAGACATATTTATAAAGTAGTTAACGTATTTAAAAGTAAAAGAACATATTAAAAAGCAAAAGACAAAGGGTTAAATATTCATAACAAGATTTAAAGCTTATATATTAGGCTTTCATTTGAGCTTTCATGGGACCCTTTAACCCTTATAGAACCGGAGTTATTGACTGTTAACCATTGACCCCGCTTATATTTTAACACAAAAAAAAACTTTATTTAGCGAAGCCGCTAAATTAATTTATGGAGTTTGAAATCCCTACGCACGGCCGAAGGCCGGCTAGGCAGAAAAACTTTTAAGGCAAAAAAAAAAAACTGCACAGAGGTCTGGTATACATATTTAAATGGCGACACGAAATAACTCCCACATGAAATAACTCCCACCTAAAAAATGAAATAAGTCCCAAAAAAACCTCCATACAAAGTTGGGAGTTATTTCATATGAAATAACTACCAATTTAGTGGGACTTTTATCATTTTTGTTGGGATTTATGTCATAATTTTTTCGGTGGGAGTTCTTTCATATGAAAGAACTCCCACTCCAATAGCGATGAAATAACTCCCACTATTGTTTCATTGTTGGTGGAAGTATCTGGAACATTTTGACTTATAGAATATTATTATTAATAAATTAAAATTCGTTGTGATTTTAGTACCAAATTTTAGGACGAAGTGCTTTTTTAACAAATTTGTATGTTTTAGAAATTTTGCTTCCAAAACTGGCAAGGATTTTTGAGGTAAGAGCGCACTGCAGCCGAAAATATTTTCGTTAGAATACAAAATTGTTATAAAAAAAAGGAGAACGCGAAAATTATCCAACGTGATGTGTTTTCGATAACATAGAAAGTTTTTCGATTACATACAAGATTGTTGAAAAAAGCACCGCAGATGAAAATTTAAAAGATTTAATCAGAAAGCGCCGCAGGCGAAAATTTGGTACCAAAAATCGCGGCGATTTTTGGTACCAAATTTTCGCCAGCGGCGCTATTTACAACAGGTTGTAACTAAAACTTTTAAATTATCGGTAACATACAAATTTGTGGCAAAAAGGACCGCATGCTCTGAAAAAAACAAATCAGCCGTCAAGTTTCGCATTTGGCAGTTATTATAACTTGTTTGTATTGCACCGAAAGTAACATCGGGATCCTCGTTCTCGCCTTAACTGATATATTTTTCCTTATTGTTTGTTTAATTTTTGTTGAGATTTCTAAATTTTTTTATTGGGACTTCTTTCATTATTAATGGGAGTTATTTCATTGGCACTTATTTCATTTTGTAGGTGGAAGTTATTTCATTGTGGTTGGGACTTATTTCATTTTTTTCTCCATTGGGACATATTTCATTTTTGGTGGGATTTATTTCATTGGGAGTTATTTCGTGGGAGTTATTTCATGTGGGAGTTATTTCGTGTCGCCTTTAAATATGTTTTTGAATGTTTAAACGTTAATAACTCCGGTTCTATAAGGGTTAAATGGTCAAATGAAAGCTCAAATAAAAGCTTAATATCTAAGCTATAAGTCTAGTTATAAAAAAAAATGCCTTAATAATGCATAATTTTAAAATTTTATGCATTTTCTTCAAAAACTTAGGATAAAAAATCTAAAATTTAGGATTGTGCCACAATGGGTTAATGAATCCAAATTTTTTAAAATGTCAATTTAAAGGTATTTGTATAAGCTTTTGAATGAAACCAATCTTGGTCTGATCGGATCATTATTGGAGAAAATATATTAAATTCGTTATCCGAACTTTGGAAGCCCATAACTCGGGAACCATGGGCCGCCAAAATTTTTTTTTTGTTATACTCACCTAAATCATCCCTATTTCTAAAAAAAAAAAAAAATTGGACCAATGTCTGCCAACCAGTGAAGCAAGCCGGTCGGCGCGGCTGACGGCTGAGTCCTATGGCCTAGATACGCTTATGTCTACACCACTCTATGGTACAGGGTACAGATGGTCGCGTGAGTGACTTTTGACTCACTCTCACGAGTACTCACACAAACTTCACTCACGAAACTTTTTTTTATAAAAAAAACTTTGCTTTTTTTGGAATGAAAGAAAATATAAAGAGAAAATAAAGCACGCAAAAAAAAACGGCAATTTTTTTTCCACTCACTCACAACCACTTGAGTAAAATTGAGTTTCAGTCACACTCAAGCATTGGCGTATACAGGGGGGGGGCCCAACAACAACAACAAAAAAATATTTTTTTTATATGTATTGGAAAACACGAATCTCACGAAAAAAACAACATTTTTTTTTTTTGTTGTTGTTGGGCCCTGAAAAAACAGTCCTGCATACGCCGTTGCACTCAAGCGTGAATCACGCACAAATCTGCTCATGTGCCCATCTCAAGTACAGGGTATGATGAGTTTGTCTTAATGTTTGTAACTATCCAAAATATTGGTCCTAAACCAAACTTCAAGTATAGCGATCGATTTAGAATCACTTTCTGGGTCGATTTAGCGATGTCCGTCCATGTAAACATAGTGAGCACGATACAGGTCGCAACAATCATTTGATTTGACTGAAATTAAATTTATGCTTCCTTTTTCCCAAGGAAGAAGCCTCTTGAAATTAAAAAAAATAATCGGTCAATGTTTTGACCTAGCCCCCATACAAACGCCCCCCAAATTTGGCTAACATTACTTTTATACCCGTAATTTAATAGGTATCCTTTCGAAATTTAGTATGTGAATAACGAAATACCCCAAAAATAACATATTTTGTAATCATATATTTGAATGTTTCCAAATTATAAAGAAATCTGACCATTTCTACTTGTTGTCCCCACACTAACAAAAGAGCTAACTTAATTTTGGGATACTATTTTCTTCAAAATAGTTCATAAATTTTACCACAATTTAGTAAAATTTAACTAAAAGTTTAGTAATTTAGAAAAGTTTGGAAACTTTCTACCCATTAGTTTATCATATTTATCTTCTTAGATTTAAGAAAGTTTTTTTTTTACTACTTTAGTAAATTTTTTAAAAGTTGAGAATTTTTTTTAAAAAACATAAAATGGCGATATCTAAACTAAAAACTAAGATTTCAAACCGAAAAAAGCTTGTTGAGCGGTGTAATTAGACCATTGTTGGACTCAAATTAAGTTTGTGCACTAATTAAAGATGCCACAAAATATAGATCCAATCGGTTCATGTTTGGACTTCGGACACATTTTCCGGAAAACACTGATGTAGGGTATAAGGTCGGTCTTGACCCACTATAATTTTCTTACTTGTTACCATAACTCCAATAAAATGGTAATTAAACCATTAATTGATCGACCACTTGTTCGGTAGGGTATCGTGATTAATATGCCTAGATTTAAACCGTTTTTATACCCTCCAACCACAGTATGGGGGTATACTCACTTTGTCATTCCGTTTGTAACGCATAAAAATATCGGTCGGGGACCCCATAAAGTATATATATTATTGATCTATGATCGATTCTAAGTCGTTCTATGAATGTCCGTCCGTCCGTCCGTCCGTCCGTCTGTATAAAACACGATTCAGTCCAAAATAAAAGAGCTAGACCCCTGAAAATTGGCAAGAATATGTCTAATGTTCATAGGCCGGTTAAGTTCGGAAATGGGCAAAATCGGGCCAGGGGGAAAAAAGTTCCCCCTTAACGAACTAAAAAAATCTCTTAAACAACGACATTTTTACATCTGTTTTTGCCATTTTTTTTAAACAAATGAAACCGTTTTATGTCAGAAGGGGTTTTAAACTCCTGCACTTAGACCAAGGGGGCTGTAAAATTTAGTTTTTTTCTGCCCGCCCCCTTTTGTGGGCGTGGTTTTAAAAAATCATTAAAATAATGAGAAAGTAGTATTACTAAATTGCAAAAAGCATAATAAATAAATTAGTTAACATTTATTGCGATGGGGAAAGTATCCCTCACCACCCCCACCGAGCCCCCCCCCACAAAAAAACGACCCTGGATTTTTTTATATGTTTTAACATGTTGGAGGGTATCATAGATTCGGCATAGCCGAATTTAACACTCTCACTTGTTTACTATAGAATAGCGGCGCAGCCGAATTTTTTTTTCAGCCGCGCTGTTCTAAAAAAAACGCGGCGCGCAGCCGAAACGCCGCCGCCGCCGAAAATTTTTGCTCTTCAGCCGCCGCCGAAAATTTTGCATCGGCTTGCTTCACTGCTGCCAACTAGACTTGTTCCATGTTTTTAATACCGCCAAACAGGTGTTTTTGACAGTTTCTATAACCAGGTAGTTCAAAAATGTTTTAAATCGTGAGAATTTTGAATCAATCTGTTTTTTTCTATTACAAAAAAGTCTATTACAAAAATGTCGTTGTCGTAAATTTTACCAAAGAATTTTAAAAACGACAACGACTACGACAATTGTCGAAATTAAAAAACGACACTCATAATAAGGCCGATTGTGATTTTTACTTAATAAAAGAATATTAACAAATAACAACAAGCTTTTTTTTATTAATAAAATTTCTTATATCAACAAAAATATGAGTTAAGTTTACAAAAAATACGAGTTGATTTACAAAAAAACGAGTTGATCAACTTTTACAAAAACTGACAATAATTTTTATTGAAATCAACATAAATATTTGTAGGGTCAAAATCAACAATGATTTCTGTTGAATTTACAGCGATTTTCTTTGGGAATACAATGATTTTTGGTTGAGTGTAGAAACTTTTTTTAATCAAAGAAGTTAAAATGTTTTCCTGAAGGTAAAACCCAAAGATTCGGTAAAGTTTTTATTACTGACAAAAACATCAGATTCATATAAAAACTTTTTTCAATAATTCAGACTATTTTTCAATGGGAAAAACTATTAGATCTTATATAATAATCATTACGAGTCCTTAAGACTCATTGAATAATCATAACGAGTCCTAAAGGCTCATTACATATTATTATTATTTCTTGTTGCAAAAATTAATGAAATCATTAAATTATTAAAAAAAATTGTGAATGATTAAAATTCTGGGGGGCTAAAATTATTCTGGGGGGGCTAAGCCCCCCCAGACAGGGCTATCTACGCCTATGAAAATACCTAAGGAAAGTGTGTACCAGACCACTACCCAAGTTAAAAGCATAAACTACTCAATTCCTTTAGGAAAACGTTTATGAACAAAAACAAGGAATATATACGCAAAAATCCTTAGGTAATATTGCCCTTTAAGGAAACGGAAAATTGAGCAAAAAAAATACAAATAAATTACTCAAATTATTTAATTCAAATAACCATTTATAAATGATTATTTTTGACAAGAAAAGTGCTTATTAATACCTATGATTTTTAGGATTTCCATAAAAAGAAAGACGCTTTGTATATTTAATTAGTTTTTTTATTTAAATTATAAAATACTATTTATTATAATATAATATTTAACACATTATTAAAATCATTTTTTATAATATAAAAACACACTATATGTTGATCCATACCAAAACGGCTTCCATCCGTGCCAAAGAAAACACTAGCTGCAAGGGCGTCCAATGATTTATTTTAGTTACATAGATAACAAATTGACCGGGATTATTTTCATGATTATGTTTATGATTTTTTAATTATTTTTATTTCTATATATTTTATATTGTTTTCACTAGAATAATTTATTTTGTTTAGTTGCTGCTTCGCTGTTCGTTTTTGCATGTATGTTTGTGTTTGTACATCTACCATTTTAAAATTAATGGCGTCGTCACATTTTTTGAGACTTTTCACATTGTTTTTGTGAAAAATTCCTAAGTTTATTGGTAATATAGTGCTGCTTTATACCAAATTCGCATTCACTTTTTTAAACATGTTTAACCACTTAAACATGTTTAAATTTAAACTTGTTAAGGTACATAAACATGTTTAGGTGCTATTTTTCTTATGGCGCGTTATATAAGCTTTCTCTCTCTAACCTAATTCGTAGAATAATTTGAAAACATTAACCATATGGTTCAAGACTACTTTTTTGACACCTGTCACTTATGTCGAGTCTGTATTAGTCTGCGACGATACCCTACCGACAGGGTTGCTAGAATTGTTGGGTACAAAATCGTCAAAAATGTACGATTTTTATAAAAAAAAAACGTCTAAATCGGCATCACATTTGCAAAAATCGTCAAAATAAAAAAGGTATATTTCAAGGATGGGTACCAATTCGATAAAAGTATTGGTATTGGTTTTTAAAATTATATTAGTATTGGTATAGGTACTGCACAGTAAAAAGTTTTGGGTTAATTTTAATTCCTAGCTGGTGTGTATATATAACAATGCCAAAAATAATTTAATTTATTCCATAAAAAGTTTACTTTTAAAGAGATAAAAAGAGAGTGAGAGAATGGATTTTGAATTTATTTTTGGGTGTTATAATAAAACCAAAATATGGAAATAATTTCACACCTAAACAGGTGTTTATTTGAACAAGGCAGGACTTAAATTTCTCCAAAAATAAATAAAACAAATGTAAGGTTATGTTTTTTAATATTTTTGTGTATTGAATACAAATACAGACAAATACATGAATAAAGTTAACATCCAGAGGACTGTTGATTTGTCACCCAAACTCAGCACAACTCTGCATAAAATAAACTGCTACTGTGTCTATATTAAGAAATTATTCCTGGGGGTAGGCACTGTCGTGATCTAAAAATTCCATCTCTCTGCCTTCTGCTTCAAGATTCAGCTGGCCTAAAAGTAAAGTTAACCAAAAATCAATTAAAATGATTGATAAACGTTTGTAGTCAATACTTACTTGATATTTATATTTCGGTCGGAGTAAAATCTTCACTTTCTGGATTACAAATTTTATTAATATAAAGATTTTACTTTTGTGTACATTGCTAACCTCTTTTCTCACTTTTATTGAATGAATAACCATTTATTGTTCACTCAATATGACATTTGTTTTCAATTCCTTGTTAAGTGTTTATCTTAAACTTGATGAAATACAATTTTTTGATGACGTTTGACGTTTATTTTTTATAAGTTTTTCAAGAGAGAAATTTAATTATTTTTTGGCATCAAAATAAAACTAAAAAAAATGACATAAAGATAATCAAATTTTTAATCCCTATGTGGTTTAGCATATAACCCATTTCGGATTTAACTTTGAGTTTAATTCCAAAGTAGTTTAAAATGTGCTCCGCTTGGTTTTACATATAACCCAAAACTTTTTACTGTGTGGTTTTCATTTTTTGTTGAATTGGTATAGGTTTCGGTATTGGTTTTGAATTATTTAGGTATTGGGTATTGGTATTGGTTTTAGCCTCGAATCGGTATCGGTTTTTAATAAGTATTGGTATTTATCTTATATCGGTTTTAGTATTTGTATGCAAAAGGTTTTGTCGTTAATATTAAATAATTTAACGTAAAGGTACCTACAGACGACGCAATATTAGGTGTGTTCCAGAACTTTCCGGGTAAAGTTCGGTAAAATGAGAGAAAATCAAAAAACCTCTCACGATACCACAAAAATGCACAAAAGTACGGGAACGCTAAAAACCACATTTCAAGCCCAAAACAATAGAAAATGTAAACAAACCAATAACGCTAAAATATTTTCGTAAGAAAAATTACTTTAAACAAGAAAACAAATTGTAAAAGTTTTTTTTAATAACAAATTATATTTTTTTGTATTGAAATAACACATTTCCTTGGTTTAGTTCTTTATTTTATTTAAATTTCCAATTTAGCTTCACAAAAAAAATCAGCTGTTTTTCAACATCTGACTGTTACCAATTTACCCGAAAAAAAAGTGCGGGTAAGTTCGGTAAAATGAGAAAGTAATTTATTCTCTCAAAAACTCTCTCATTTACCCAATTTTTGCGTACGGGAACGCTTTTCGGGCTGGTTTGGGTACCCGCGGGCACCCGCGGTAACGTTCTGGAACACACCTATTATGTACAATATTCAATTATATTGATGGTGTGTGGGTAATATTGACGATTGTACAATGGTCAATCTTACCCACACACGATCAATATAATTGAATATTGAACATAATATTGCGTCGTCTGTAGGTACCTTAAGTCGTCCTTCTGTCCGCCCCACAGTGCACACTGGGGCGAGATGGTAGGTTTTTTGCACAAAAGTATCTACACTAAGAAAAAAAAATTCTCAAATCAAGCAAAAACAATCTCAAATTAAAAATAAAACAGTGACAAAAGTCAACAAACTTTGTTTTTTCTCAATTTGAAAATGTTTATAGACACTTTTAAAGCTTGATTTACACGTTAACTACCCTTGACTACCCTTATCTACTATTTCCCAGTATTGGAGGATAGCAATTGTCAAATTCAAATAATTTTTCATACAAAATTATTTAAAGCCGGCAAACCGTATCACCAATACTGGGAAATAGTAGATAAGGGTGGTCAGGGGTAGTTAACGTGTAAACTGCCCTTAATATGACTCGAGTAACAAAAAACTTTTTAAAAATGAAATGAAAGAACTTCAATTTGAAAATGTATTTTGTTCAAATCAAAGTCGCACATAGTCAAATTAAAGTGATAGTCATGTTTAATTTAAAATTGAAAATTATAAATATATTTTTCTTTATACTTATCTTCTTAAATATTCATTTAAAATAAAACCAATTGAATTTTTTTTAATATGTTTTTATTTATTTTACTACATAATAATTATAAATACATACTTATAAAAAAAATACATTTGTACATACAGAATCGTCGCTGCTCTGACGAAAACACTTATATGTTTTTATTGATTTTTTGAAGAGGCCCACGATGCCCATTAGATTAAATTTGACCTTTCGTGGTGCTTTAAAGTAATATCATACATTTTTGAATAATTACAAATGTCCTTTTTCTTAAGTTAACTTATTAAAATCAACGAAAAAGTTCACACTTATTTGAAATCGTCTATTTTGACATTTTTGTTTTTTTTTTTTCACTTATGTCAAAAGTATTTATATTGACTTTAATAACACAAATTTAATTATTTTTTAACTTTAATTATATATTTATTGTTTCACTTTAATACATTTTATTGGTATTAAAAATTTTAATTAATTTTACGCCACAATACTTTTTGCGTCATTTTTAAGCGTCGTTGTTAAAATTGTTGAAAAATCATTTTGAAAGTGTTCATAATCAAATTGGTAATTTTCAGCATGGCGCCATCATGAAATGACAATGAGTTCTTGCATACTTAGTTTGAAAAATTATAATTTTCAAATCAAGACCGAAACATATTAAATTTTAGTAAATTCAATTTCAATATTAATATTTTTTTAAAAAATTTGAGGATTTTAAAAATGAGTATGAAAATTTTTGATTTGATTACGATTTTTTCCCTCAGTGTACAGGTCGTAAATGTTAACTGGTTTTTTTGAAATTCAGAATATAAGCCTATATTAAGGTAATAAATAAGTGCCTTGAAAGTTTTTGAAATCGGACCTACAAGGAATCTATTTCAGGGTGGACACTTCATTTTTAATAAAATTTACAGATGTTATAGATAACACAAATGAAGAGAAACTTGTCTTTTGTTTATGTATTTGAATTAGAGATGGTCTGTGGTCCCGTAGTTTGCGTGACTCAAAAAACCACGTGATTCAGGCGTGAGCGATTTTTATTTAAATCACGTAATTATAGAGTGATTTTCACTTTAGTACTATATTAGGGTAATAAATAAGTGACTTGAAACTTTTTGAAATCGGACCTACAAGGAAACTATTTCAGGGTGGACACTTCATTTTTAACAAAATTTACAGATGTTATAGATGAATCAAATGAAGAGACACTTGCCTTTTTTTTAAGTATTTGAATTGGAGATGGTCTCTGGTCCCGTGATTCACGCGTGAGCGTGAGTGATTTTCATTAAAATCATTTGGTTATAGAGTGATTTTCATTTAAGTCAAGTGACTATATTAAGGAAACAAATAAGTGCCTTGAAACTTTTTGGATTCAGACCTACAAGGAAATTTTTTCAAGGGTGGACACTTCATTTTAATTAAAATTTACAGAAGTTTATAGATTAAACAAATGAAAAGACACTTGTTTCTTGTTTATGTATTTGAATTGGAGATGGTCGCTGGTCCCGTGATTTGCGTGACTCAAAAAAGTGATTTTCATTTAAATCACGTGATTGTGAGTTGAAAAATTCTGAGTGAGTGTCTACACGCAAAAAAAAATATTTTGCCAAGCGCTTGGGAGGAATCACGTTAAACAATATTTTTTCGTATATTATGCAAAAACTTATAACATTTTACCATGCGTTTGCTTGTTTTATCTTAAAGTTAGTAAAATCATGCAAGCTCATGGGAAATTTCTTGAAACGTTTGCAAAGTTAGGTATAATTATGCAAGTGCAATATTTTTTTGCGTGTAGAGAGTGAGTGCGTGTAGAGAGTGAGTCGAATTTTTGCGCGAGGGATGTGCTTTTTTTTTTTTGAAAAACCCCTTTTAAAAAAAAATATTTTTTAGCAGTATTTGCATTCAGAATTAAGACAAACTTTAAACTAAATAGTACATGCTTAACCCATTTTGGACAAAGATTCATTTTTTTTTTTGGAATTCATTCATTCAGTAAAATTAGCACCGGCTGATCTCAAAACTCTTGTAAAAAAAAAATTAATGTTCCGTTATTCCAGAAAACCCTGTATTTCAACTTTTTATGCAATTTTAATATTTGGATTTATTTGCTATTTTATTAATTTACTAGTCAAATAGCCTGTCCCTGCCAGGCGGAATACCAAATCACTTTTGTCGCTAATTCTAATTTTTTACCAAACTTTATAAAAAATTATGTTTGTGCTTCAAAAATTTAATATTGCTAGATTGAGTTCAACATATTTCCCAAACTGGAAAAAAATTAATGACTATAAAAGGTTTTATTGATAAAATTTTAGAACTAAATTTAGCACGCCCATTTCGTCTCTCCGTCCTTAAACCGGATATCAAAAATCCATCGTGTGGATCTGTCCCATGGTCACTCCTATATACATGGCAATTTTTATCTTTTTTTAATCATGAAGGGTTTTAAAATTAGCTAAAATGTTAAAAAACACAATTTTTTCACTTAAAATTTTCCGTATTAGTCTCCGTACACAGTTTAAATATTAAATCTGAGGTTAGGGGTTTCAGAAATAGTTTAAATGTTTAAAAACTAAATTTCGCCGTTTTCCGCCACTCCCCCTGTCTTAAAGGCCGAAAATCCGGCTATGTTACAGATTATATAAACAAACTGAACAAAATTTACAACGGATTTTTTTGTATCTCCGCCCTTTCACTGAATATCCTGGACAGTGTTGATCTTGGCCATAGTCTGTGCCATATGCACCCCAATTTTCTTTCAAGGTCATAAGGTCTCTTCAAAATTTGGTAAGATGTAAAAACATAATTTTTCCACGCCCATTTCTCTATTAATTTTCCGTCCATATTCCAAAATTTTTAAATCTGACTACTTTAGGATAAGCTCCATCGTTAGTACTATACTCGTATCCACGCCTCTTTTCCCTCTTAGTTCTCCGTCCACAGCCCAAAAGTTTTAAGTCTGACTACTTTAGGAGAAACCAAAAAAATATATATACAGAAAATAGATGGAAATACGTTTTCCACGCCCCTTTGCCTTTCTTATTCTCAACCCATACACTGAATCTCAAAAATCGAGGTTCGTGTGGATCTTCCCCATGAAACCTACTAATACATGCCAATTTTCATCTTCCTAAGTCATTGGGTGTCTTCAAATTAGTTGAAATATTAAAAAAAAAACTAATTTTCGCTTTTTTATCTTTTAGATATCCGTCCACAGTCGATAAATTTTAAATTCGATTACTTCAGGATATACTACATCGTTAGAAGTTAAAAAAAGAAGTTAAAATGTTAAAAATCCCAATTTCCTCACTCCCCCTTTTTCTTTCAATTCTCCGCCCACAGTCCAAAAATTAAAAATTCGACTACTTCAGGATATGCTTCATCGATAGGACTATATGCTAGGAAATTTTCAGCTTTCTAAGTCATTAGAGGACTTAAAAAATAAGCAAAAATGTCAATTTTCATCTTCATAGGTCATTGGGGGTCTTCAAATTAGTTAAAATATTAAAAAACTCAATTTTGCCACGCCCCTTTTTTCTCTTAATTCTCCTTCCACAGTCTAAAAAATTGAAATCCGATTACTTCAGGATATGCTTCATTGTAAGAACTAAATGCTATGTAATTTTCCGCTTCCTAAGTCATTTGGAGGCTTCAAAAGAAGTAAGAATGTTAAAAAATCCTAATTTTGCCACGCCACTTTTCCCCTCAATTCTCCGCCCACATTGCGAAAATTTTAAATCCGACTACTTGTGGATATGCCCCATCGTTAGGACTAT
This sequence comes from Pegoplata infirma, assembly GCA_963921195.1. NCBI lineage: Eukaryota > Metazoa > Arthropoda > Insecta > Diptera > Anthomyiidae > Pegoplata > Pegoplata infirma. The sequence goes on along the minus strand of OY992537.1, from coordinate 152,588,162 downwards.
ATTCTAGGAAATTTTCAGCTTCCTAAGTCATTAGGGGGCTTTAAATTAAGCAAAAATGTAAAAAAAATGAATTTTGCCACGCCCACTTTTCCGCTTATTTCTCCGCCCACAGGCAAAAAATCGAAAATCCGGCTTCGTTAGGATCTACCCCAGGTGTTTTACTATATGCATGCCAATTTCCAGCTTTGTAGCTCATCAGTAGGCTTCAAAAAGCTCTGGATAGACAAAAAAAGAGGAACACACAAATAGGGAAATTATATATATAGATTTCGTTATTTTCAAAATGTTTCAATTAGTTGAATTTGATAATAAATTAAATCTAAAAAAAATTAATATTAATTAATAAAAAAAAAAATAAAAGCCTAAACTAAACTAAACTGCAAATTTTTCGTTTTTGCTTGAAACAATTTCTGTGCTGATGCACATTGCATTTAATGCACATACATATAAATTCCGGTGGTCAAGGGGAGATATTTTTTAATTGCAGAAAGATGAGACTTAACATTTGTAACAAAATATACCTGAACTTCATCCTTTTCATACATAAATATTTTTTTGAAAAAGGTGATCGAAATGGGTTATCATGCAGGGGGGCCCCTTTTTCGATTTTAGATCTTTTGCCAACGGGTCAATTTTTTTCTTATATGGGGTTCACACATTGGCGTAGGAAGCCAACATTTCTGGGGGGGGGCTAAAGCCCCCCTAGATTTTTTTTTAATTTTTTGGTATTTTTTTTTAATAGAAAACCAGACCTATTCCTGACCCAGACCTATTCCTGAAGCGTTCCCTTTAACATGCGTCTAGGTGTCCAAGAAACGAATGCCCCCGAAAGCGGTTAAAAATTCATATTTTTTTTTTTTAAATTTTGATTCTGTAGATTTTTAGGAAATTTAGATTTCCTAGATATGTTTTGAGAATGAAAGATTTTTAATGTTTTTCCTATAGTAAAATCATTAGATTACTATGATTTTTTTCAAGAAAAAGTTGTGTTGATTGCAAAAGTTGATGATTATTAGTCAAAATTCTCAGATTCTTTCTTTCAATAACTTTTGTCTATAAAAAACCCCTTAGAACCCCTGAAGGTAAAACCCTAAGATTCGGTAAAGTTTTTATTACTGACAAAAACATCAGATTCATATAAAAACTTTTTTCAATAATTTAGACTATTTTTCAATGTGAAAAACTATTAGATCTTATATAATAATCATTACGAGTCCTTAAGACTCATTGAATAATCATAACGAGTCCTAAAGACTCATTACATATTATTATTATTTATTGTTGCAAAAATTAATGAAATCATTAAATTATTAAAAAAAAAATTGTGAATGATTAAAATTCTGGGGGGGGCTAAAATTATTCTGGGGGGGCTAAGCCCCCCCCAGACAGGGCTATCTACGCCTATGGGTTCACACTTACGACCTTAAACAAGTTGTTTAACAAAACACCAGTAACAGAATAAAAACGTAATGGATACAGAAAAAATAATTTTTTAAACACGTAGCCCTTAAAGTCTCAAAAATAGCAAGTGTGAACTGCACATTATGCGTTCTTAAATTCTTATATAATATGACTGTGCCTCCCCAGGCAGAAACTGCCAACCGTTCCAAAGAAAAAGTCTCGGCAAAGCACTTTATTTTTTGTGTAAAAGGTAGTATGAATTCGAAAAAGTGCTTTGCAAGCGCTTTGCCAATGTTTTTCTATTTAAATCCGTTCAAAGTATAAATTTTTTATTAAAATTTATTAATTTTCGTAACAATTGGAATATTTTTTTTATTTCCCTGCAGGATAAGTGGCCGGTCCTTGATAGTTTCCGCGATATGTCACTTAGACACAATGACCTACATATTACAAACTTGACACCTTTTATTTATATATTTTATACAATTTTTCTGATGTGATGTATCCGGAGTTTAAGACACTTCCTCACGAAATAATCAGGTGTTTTTATAAACACCTGTTTATTTCGTGAGGAAGTGTCTTAAACTCCGGATACATCACATGTGAAATATCACTGGGCCTATCCCTTTGGAACACTACCCGATTCGGTTCAATACACCACTTTTTATAAACACCTGTTTATTTCGTGAGGAAGTGTCTTAAACTCCGGATACATCACATGTGAAATATCACTGGGCCTATCCCTTTGGAACACTACCCGATTCGGTTCAATACACCACTTTTTTCGGGACTTTTCCAAAAATTTTCCTAGAAGCATTTTAAATAAATTTTTTATTCCAAAACGCAAAGAAAACTGCAAACTAATTTTTTCCGGGACTTAGAAAATATTTCAAAGTTTGTCCAAAATAAATTTCTTTATTCAAATAAACACCAAAAAAAGTTGTGTCTTATGGACTTATACAATTTTGATACGTCCCATTTTTTTGTTCTAAAAGTGCTATAATAGTACCATATTTTTTGTTTTTAAAGCGCTTTCAAAGCGCTTTAAAATAGCAACGGCATACCGTTTACCGTGGTTATCATTTTGGACGCTGGGGAAGTACTAAACTGTGATACTTTCCCAGCACACGAGCTACCATAAAAGGTACTTTGCCAGCGCTTTCCCGTTCGTGTTTTTCTGCCTGGGTCTAATATAACAATAATTTTTTTTTCTGGATTCTGGTGTTGTGACATAAAATTTTGTAACGTCTGCTTGATTAAAATTTTGGAATTTCCAAAAAAGGACATTAGTATTTTTTTTACAACACAAAGAAGAGTGCAGTGACATTCAATGTTCATATATCAAATATTAACAATATTTGCAAAAGAAAAAATTTCATCGCAGAAAAGGTCTAAATTTTTTAAGATCTACTTTTATTAGGGGTCATAAAAACCGTGACAAAAAATATTTGTTTTATGTTTTTATGGCTTTTAAAATTCAAGTTGCTAACTCCTTTTTGTTATGTGACATTGCATGCAAACGATTACTGATCGATGTAACATCTTTTGCAGTTCGTTAGTCAGGTAAAACCTAATAGTGTGATGGAAAGAAAATGTTGGACGTCACAATTAAAACAAACGAAAATAAGAATACAAAAAACCGAAACAAAACCGATACGAAAGTAGAAAAAAATGAATTGGTATTGGTTTTTTATTGGTATTGGTTTTGAAGAATAAAAGTATTGGTTTTTAATTGGTATTGGTAGTGGGGAATCGGTATTGGTATCGCACAAATAAAGGTATTGGTTTTTAATTGGTATTGGTTTTCAATTTGAATTGGTATTAACGGGTATTGGTATCGAAAAGGTATTGGTACCCATCGACTTAACTTTAGCGATTTTAAAGAAAATGCGTTTTTTCAACCATTATTGTATATTTTTTTGCTTTGACCAAGGATGGGTACAAATTCGATAAAAGTATTGGTATTGGTTTTTAAAATTATATTAGTATTGGTATAGGTATTGGTTTTCATTTTTTGTTGAATTGGTATAGGTTTCGGTATTGGTTTTGAATTATTTAGGTATTAGGTATTGGTATTGGTTTTTTTCCTCGAATCGGTATCGGTTTTAAATAAGTATTGGTATTTATCTTATATCGGTTTTGGTATTTGTACACCCAAAAAATTTTGTAGTTGATTACAACTTAAATATCAACTATTTTGTAGGTGAATTACCACCAACTAAATTTTAGTTGATTTTCTTAAGTTGCTGATAACTACAACTAAACCTAAATACAAAATCAACTACATAAGTCGTTATTATTACCAATATTTAGTTGATTTCAACTTAAATTTGACATATTTTAAAAATTAGCTAAAAACAACTACATGAACAGTTGAAAACAATATAAAATAGCTAAATATAACGATCAAATAAATAATTTTATCTTTAACTACCTTTTAGTTAATAATAATTATTAAATTGCTGATTTTGGTTTCTTGCTAATTAGAATAAGGTAAATATTTTTTAATTTAAAATAAAAGACGACCTGAAAGTTTTAAGAGATTTTATTAAAAGTTCTTTACACTAATTCAGTATCTGATAATTTTTATATGGAGAAATCTGCGAATTTTTGTATAGAAAATCTGAGAATTTTTCTATAGAAAAATGTCTCAGAATCTACTAATTTTTATATAGAAAAATGTCTCAGAATCTGCGAATTTTTCAATAGAAAAATGTCTCAGAATCTGCCAATTTTTCTATAGAAAAATGTCTCAGAATCTGAGAATTTTTTTAATCTGAGAATTTTTCTATAGAAAAAATGTCTAAGAATCTGAGAATTTTTCTAAAGACAAAATGTCTCAGAATCTGATCGTTTTTCCATAGAAAAAATGTTTCAGAATCTGAGAATTTTTCTATAGAAAAAAATCTGAGAGTTTTCTATAGAAAAAATGTCTCAGAATATGAGAATTTTTCTATAGAAAAAATGTTTCAGAATCTGAGAATTTTTCTATAGAAAAAATGTCTCAAAATTTGAGAATTTTTCTATAGAAAAAATGTCTCAGAATCTAAAAATTTTTGTATAGAAAAAATGTCTCAGAATCCAAGAATAGAAAAAATGTCTCAGAATCTAAGAATTTTTCTATAGAAAAAATGTCTCAGAATCTGAGAATTTTTCTATAGAAAAAATGTCTCAGAATCCGAGAATTTTTCTATAGAAAAAATGTCTCAGAATCTGAGAACTTTTCTATAAAAAAAAATGTCTCAGAATCTTTTCTTTTTTCTATAGAAAAAATGTCTCAGAATCTGAGAATTTTTCTATAGAAAATATGTCTCAAAATCTTAGCATTTTTCTATAGAAAATATGTCTCAGAATCTAAGAATTTTTCTATAGAAAAAATGTCTCAGAATCTAAGAATTTTTCTATAGAAAAAATGTCTCAGAATCTAAGAATTTTTCTATAGAAAAAATGTCTCAGAATCTGTGAATTTTTCTATAGAAAAAATGTCTCACAAGGGAAGTATCTCAACCCTTATGAACCGATTTTCCTGAAACTTAAAATATATATTAAAGAGACAATTTTAAGGTTGGGGTGTCTCGGCTTATCGGCCATATCGGTGTTTAAAAATTTCGTTGTCCCCTTATGAAACCATGTGGACCTTTGGGAAAATTTTGATAGCTTCCGAACTAACAGGAATATCGACTAGGGCAAAAATACGGGTCGACTTAAATTTAATAAAGATTATTTCTTATTCATATGGATATCGTAGGTCTATGTCTTAACATAAGTACCTCCCAAAATTTACACATTTTCCTAAAAAAAATATTTAATGAAGCCGAATTTTTACAAGGTTATTCTACCATTGGATAGACATTAAAAAAACCTTTCTTCTCATATGAAAACATCATATAGTTTCTCAAAAAGAAATGGCTGAAAAATCCAAAAAACGATTTTTTCGCCATTTTTTGACCCATGTTTTGAACCCCTAAGTCCCCGATATGGCCGATAAGCCGAGACACCCCAACCTTAAAATTGTCTCTTTTATATATATGTTAAGTTTCAGGCTAATCGGTTCATAAGGGTTGAGATACTTCCCTTGTCAGAATCTGAGAACTTTTCTATAGAAAAAATGTCTCAGAATCTGAGAATTTTTCTATAGAAAATATGTCTCAGAATCTTAGCATTTTTCTATAGAAAATATGTCTCAGAATCTTAGCATTTTTCTATAGAAAAAATGTCTCAGAATCTGAGAATTTTTCTATAGAAAAAATGTCTCAGAATCTGAGAACTTTTCTATAGAAAAAATGTCTCAGAATCTGAGAATTTTTCTATAGAAAATATGTCTCAGAATCTAAGAATTTTTCTATAGAAAAAATGTCTCAGAATCTAAGAATGTTTCTATAGAAAAAATGTCTCAGAATCTGAGAATTTTTCTATAGAAAAAATGTCTCAGAGTCTGAGAATTTTTCTATAGAAAAAATGTCTCAGAATCTGAGAATTTTTCTATAGAAAAAATGTCTCAGAATCTGAGAACTTTTCTATAGAAAAAATGTCTCAGAATCTGAGAATTTTTCTATAGAAAAAATGTCTCAGAATCTGAGAATTTTTCTATAGAAAAAATGTCTCAGAATCTGAGAATTTTTCTATAGAAAAAATGTCTCAGAATCTAAGAATGTTTCTATAGAAAAAATGTCTTAGAATCTGAGAATTTTTCTATAGAAAATATGTCTCAGAATCTAAGAATTTTTCTATAGAAAAAATGTCTCAGAATCTGAGAATTTTTCTATAGAAAAAATGTCTCAGAATCTGAGAACTTTTCTATAGAAAAAATGTCTCAGAATCTGAGAATTTTTCTATAGAAAAAATGTCTCAGAATCTGAGAATTTTTCTATAGAAAAAATGTCTCAGAATCTAAGAATGTTTCTATAGAAAAAATATCTCAGAATCTGAGAATTTTTCTATAGAAAAAATGTCTCAGAATCTGAGAATTTTTCTACAGAAAAAATGTCTCAGAATCTGAGAATTTTTCTATAGAAAAAATGTCTCAGAATCTGAGAATTTTTCTATAGAAAAAATATCTCAAAATCTGAGACATTTTTCTATAGAAAAAATGTCTCAGAATCTGAGAACTTTTCTATAGAAAAAAATGTCTCAGAATCTGAGAATTTTTCTATAGAAAAAATGTCTCAGAATCTAAGAATGTTTCTATAGAAAAAATGTCTCAGAATCTGATAATTTTTCTATAAAAAAAATGTCTCAGAATCTGATAATTTTTCTATAGAAAAAATGTCTCAGAATTTGATCATTTTTCTATAGAAAAAATGTCTCAGAATCTGTAAATTTTTCTATAGAAAAAATCTTTAGATTCTGTAAAATTTTTCTTTACAAATAATTTCTGAGAAACTGTGAATTTTCGGTAGAAAAATTACTTAAATTTAAGAATTTTTCTAAATTTGTCGGAAATCTTAAGCAGCAATTTACAAATAGGAGAATTATCAAAATCAAACTGTACTCTATACTTCCACTGTGTTTTCTTCATCCCACCTTACGATTTTCTTTGTAAAAGTTGATGCTGTGTTTAGTCTTCTGAATCCCTGTAAACAAAGATTTATTAAAAAAAATATTAATCAAATAAGACATTTACAACTTACCAAACATATTTTAAAACAGTAAAATATAAAATTTGCTCAAAAATTATTAATTATTTTTTAAAAATAATATAACAATTGAAAAGTTTTCGTTTTGGCAGTTTTCATTGTTTCAAAATTTATGATTGTCAACTTCAAACAAAAATAAAATTAAAAAAACAGGGTAACTAAAAATAATTATTTTTAACGAAGTTAATAGTTGATTACGATTACAATAGTTAATTGAAATAGTTTTAAAATCAACTATAAAAATTCTTAACTACACAACTACAAAATTTTTTGGGTGTATGCAAAAGGTTTTGTCGTTAATATTAATTAATTTAACGTACGTCGATCTTCTGTCCACCCCACAGTGCACACTGGGGCGAGATGGTAGGTTTTTGGCCAAAAGTCTCTACACCGAAAAAATTCCCCAGTTGCATAGTTACGAAAATTCCCAGTTGAAATTAAAATATTTGAAAATAACTGGAATAATTATGACCAACTAATGCTTCAGTTACAAACAATAGTAATTTTGAAATTTATTGTCAAAACAATTAATTAAATAATTTTATATTACTTCATTTTATTACAAAATTAAAAAAAGGATTATTAAAACTTGTTTTTTCTATGGTAAGTTTTTTTTCGAATTCGGATCATTAAAAGATAAAAACAGATTATTCGGCCTTATTATGAGTGTCGTTTTTTAATTTCGACAATTGTCGTAGTCGTTTTTAAAATTCTTTGGTATCATGTAAAATTTACGACAACGACATTTTTGTAATAGACTTTTTTGTAATAGAAAAAAACAGATTGATTCAAAATTTTCACGATTTAAAACATTTTTGAACTACCTGGTTATAGAAACTGTCAAAAACACCTGTTTGGCGGTATTAAAAACATGAAACAAGTCTAGTTGGCAGACATTGGTCCAATTTTTTTTTTTTTTAGAAATAGGGATGATTTAGGTGAGTATAACAAAAAAAAAAAATTTGGCAGCAAATGGTTCCCGAGTTATGGGCTTCCAAAGTTCGGATAACGAATTTAATATATTTTCTCCAATAATGATCCGATCAGACCAAGATTGGTTTCATTCAAAAGCTTATACAAATACCTTTAAATTGACATTTTAAAAAATTTGGATTCATTAACCCATTGTGGCACAATCCTAAATTTTAGATAAGTTTTTTATCCTAAGTTTTTTATCCTAAGTTTTTGAAGAAAATGCATAAAATTTTAAAATTATGCATTATTAAGGCATTTTTTTATAACTAGACTTATAGCTTAGATATTAAGCTTTTATTTGAGCTTTCATTTGACCATTTAACCCTTATAGAACCGGAGTTATTAACGTTTAAACATTCAAAAACATATTTAAATATGTATACTAGACCTCTGTGCAGTTTTTTTTTTTTGCATTAAAAGTTTTTCTGCCTAGCCGGCCTTCGGCCGGGCGTAGGGATTTTAAACTCCATAAATTAATTTAGCGGCTTCGCTAAATAAAGTTTTTTTTTGTGTTAAAATATAAGCGGGGTCAATGGTTAACAGTCAATAACTCCGGTTCTATAAGGGTTAAAGGGTCCAATGAAAGCCTAATATATAAGCTTTAAATCTGGTTGTATTAATATATGCCTTAATAAGGCCTAATTTTGAAATATAACGCATTTTCTCCAAAAACTTTTGTTTAAAAATCAAAAATTTGGTGTTGTGTCACAATGGGTTAATGAATCCAAATTTTTTAAAATGTTAAATTAAAGGCATTTGAATAAGCTTTCGAATGAAACCAATCTTGGTATGATCGGACCATTATTGGAGAAGATATATTAAATTCGATATACGAACTTTGGAGGCCCATAACTCGGGAACCATGGGCCGCCGACAATTTTTTTTTCTTTGTTGGACTCAGCACTAAAAGTTCTATTTGTAATATTTTTTTTTTGGATCAGAGAAATGTTTGCCCACTAGACTTTAGCCCTAAAATACATGATTATAAAATAGTTTTTTAATGTTATAAATACCCATTTGTTTAATACAATCTATGGAATAATTAATCTTCATTGATTAATGTCCAGTTTCTCTATTACGAATTTTCATTTTCGTTCGTCCAAATGACATAAAAAAATCAATTTGAGGTTCTGTATTGCGGATGTCATTTTAGTCGAACGAAAACGTAAAAGTTGTCATTTTTCTTTATATTTTTCCGTTTCTACAACACGAATTGAAATGTCAAAAATGCCAAAACCACACGAATGAAAAATACCATTCGTTAAGGAGTTTTTTTGTTTAATATTTAACAAAATAAGTGAAAAATGTGAATTTATAACAAAAATAAGTAATATTAATTTATAAAATTAAGAAATGTGAATGTTTTATAACTAAATGCTTTGAAAAAAATGTGTATTAAAACAAATCAGTGAAAAAAAGACGGATTTGACCAATTTATATTAACAATTTAAAAGCCACGGGTCATCATACAAATTATTGTTTTCATTTGTTTTTTATTAAAATTGTGTTAACTTTTTAGCTATAATAAATAAAAAAAATCTGATTTGATTATAATTATGTTTTTTTTATAAACATGAAATTTGATCAGCTGTTTTCTTTAGCTGATGTGTTGATGTTGCCACTTCGTTTAGTTTAGATAATTTTTGTATAAAAAAAATAAACAAAAACTAAAAAAAAACTTTGTGGCAATACTGTAATTTGACAAATGGTCAAGACAAACGTAACTAACGAAAAAAAAATAACGTAATCAAACGAAAATGTTATGGAAACTGATATCATTACGAATTCGTACGGGTAGCGCGCTATAGCGTTCGTTTGTGTATTGTTTCGTCCGTTTAACAGAAACACCATATAAATCTATTTTTTTAATGGTTTTTTGTATTGTCGTGAACAAAAACTTAAACGACAATATTTGCAATTTTTGACATTTGAAAACGACACTCATGGTACCGAAATATGTAATAGAATTGCTAACAGTGTTTTTTGTATTGTCGTGAACAAAAACGTAAACGACAATATTTGCAATTTTTGACATTTGAAAACGACACTCTTGGTACCGAAATATGTAATAGAATTGCTAAAGGTACCTACAGACGACGCAATATTATGCACAATATTTTTGACGTTTACCCACTATTGGCATACATAAAAATACTGTGTAAAATATTGAACTGAAAAAAATACATGCAGATTGTGCATAATATTGAATCGTCTGTAGAGGCCTTAACAGTCGTTTTTTTGTCGTTTTTCGACACTCATAATACCGATTTAAGAAAACGCCTTGTTTACGAGACGACAACGACACTCATAATAAGGCCGATTATTTTTTAGACCAAGTATTGAAAAATTTGTAAACTAATGATGTGAGGCAGTTGGAAGATGTAAAGGAGGTGGGAGAAATGTACATATATGAATCAAATAGTCAAAACAAGGCAGCTGAAATCATTTATTGTAATACTTTCCTTAAATAAAACGTAAATCTTAATCATGTAAAGATCTTTTATTCATCGACAAAAAAAAGGTGTAAAATTTTAAATCCATATTGACAGTTTTTATTTTTAAACTAGTTATTTTCAACTATTTTCCAGAATTTTAGAGAATTAATTATCAGTTTGTTAACAGTAACTGGCCATTCAGTTAAATTTTAAATTTTATAAAAACTTAGTTACCCAGCAAAAACTTTTCAAGATTTGGAAGCAGTAAATTTAGTTAGAAGCTCTTAACTGCTTCCTGCTTAACAAATGTAGCAATATAAGGCATTGAATTTGACATTGAATATGCAGGATTTGAATGCTGTTTTTTTGCGCTTTTAAAAAGCGATGAAAATTCAACTTTTTTCAAATTTAGTGCTTACAAGAAGCATTTAAATCATAAATTAAAAAAAAAAAAATTACAACGCATTTTTGCTTTGGAGTATTGGGATGATGAGATTCAGGGGACTTAAATTGTCACAAGAAAATAAAAAAATCATGTTTTATAAAAATTCCTAAAATAATTAATTGAAAATGGTTCCAATATAATTTAAATAATAAATTAAAAATTTAAAGTTGTTCAGTGTTAAAAACAGTGAACAATTCTATAAAAAAAAATGAAGAAGGTGAAAAAAGTGAATAAAAAATTAAAAACGAATTATTTTAATATTAATCAACAGGTACGTATGTATTAATACAATTTTATAAATATAATTATTTAAATATAAGTCATATACATAAATTGCTTTTGATATCTTTTTCGTTTTTTTTTTAATATTTCTTCAACATATTTAGTGTCAATTTTGCATGCATGATCATGATATATGTGGTTTTCGTGTAAAGAAATAAATAAAAAGGGGATGAAAAAATTTCGTTGAGCATTTCAGCTTTACTGCTTTTTTGAAGTACTAATATAAGGCAGAGTTTTATCAAATTGAGGAGAAACACTAAAATTAGGGAGAACTTTTAAAAAATTAAACTTTAAGGTAGAAACAGAACAAGCACGGCACGGGGGACGGTTGCCGTTGCCGGAGAATATAGGCCCAAAACAATGACGGGGGACGGCGACGGCAAAAAATGTCATTTGTTTGTTCAGTGGTGCCAACTTTTAATAAAATAAGCGTAATTTTACGGGAAAAAACCGCTAACCACATAATCAATGTGGTTAAGTTGGCACTACTGTACGTTCGTTACACCATTGTGAATGAAAAGATAAAAATTTTTTGTGAAAATGCGGCAACCCTGGAGTGTGAGAGGAAGGGAGAATGAGAGAACCCGGAGAACAATTAAAATATGTTTTAATTTTTTGCCGTGCCGGTCACGGTTTTTAACTGTCAAATCGTATGGAAAAAGTCGTGCCGGGCTTGTTCTGTTCATACCTTTACTGCTTTTAAGAACCACTAAAATAAGCCAGAGATTTTAAAAAAATTAACTTTACTGCTTATGCGAAGCACTAAAAATAAGGCAAACTAAATCTCTCTTCTCTTTACGATCGTCTACGATAGTTAACGAAATGAATAGAAACCGGTTTTATTAAACTTTGTGGTAAAATATTGGGATGATGAAATAACAAAACCAAAATCAATTCAGTTGATATTGAGCCTTGAGACTGTTCTGTTGTGTTAAAAATCAAAAGTGAAAAATTGTTTAAACGTGATAAGTGCTAAAGGTACCAAAAATATAATTATATAAATAAGGTAAAATTAAAAAAAAAGAAGTGTACCCAAATAATTTAAAGAAAATAAATAAAAAGAAAAACAAAAAAGTATAGAAATTATACTGAAATATACGTCTTTGCGATACATAAATAAAAAAAATATTTTTTTTCTTTTGACGCGTATAAAAACCAAGATGGTGGGTAAACGACAAACATACAGAAACATTAAAATAGAAAAAGAAAAAAATAGAGCATTGCTTGCTGCTTCCTCTTCTTTCGAAAATGAAGAAGCAATAAATTGCAATAACTTGGAAGAAATTCCAACATTAGAGGAAATCCCAACAAATGAAACATTTCATGAAGAATTTCCTGAAGATGAGTTTATAAAAGAAATAAAAGACTGGTTTATTCAATATCGCCCAACAGTTGAAACCGCAACAGCATTGCTTAAAATATTAAATAAAAAACATCCAAAAATTCCTCTTAGTGTAGTGGGCTTAATTGGAAAACACCAATTAGTTCAAAAAAGAACTCTTGCTCCAGGGACTTATTTCCATGTCGGTATAGAAAATAATTTAAACAAAATGTGTGAAACTATTAAACTGGAAAATATAAAAGAAATCATTTTGGACATTGGCATCGATGGCTTGCCAATATTTAAAAGTAGCGAAGTAGGTTTATGGCCAATACTAGGCCGTGTGGTTAACGTTCCTATGGTTAAAGTTTTTTTCATAGGAAGTTATGTAGGTCCGAAGAAACCGCATAACATCGAATTATTTCTTCACGACTTAGTATATGAAATTAAAAAATTGACCGAGGAAGGATTTTCCATTGAAAATAACAAAGTAGAAATTAAAGTTCGCGCATTTTTATGTGACACGCCCGCGCGTTCGTATGTTTGCGGAATACGTGGACACAATGCTTTAAATGGATGTAGTAAATGTGAGCAGAAGGGTTTAAGTGTTTCAAAAGTGACAACATTTAGCACAAATATAGGCAAATTACGTACAGATGATGACTTTAAATCCAGGTCTGATAAAGACTTTCATCATCCAAAATTTCAAAATACGCAAATGTCGCTAGAGACAATCGATATTAAAATGATATCACAATTCCCTTTAGATATAATGCATTTAGTGGATTTAGGCGTCATGAAAAGAATGTTATATTTTTTATTGCATTCAAAGACCATAGAGAAAGTACTACCCCCTCATACTCAACAAGTTATGTCCTCATTGTTGACTTCTTTGTCCCCATACATATGTCGTGAATTTGCTAGGAAACCACGGTCTTTTGGCATAATTTCAAAATGGAAAGCGGTGGAATTTCGGGAATTACTTCTATATACGGGGCTTGTTGTCTTTAAAAAATTTACAAGTAAACAATTTTTTGACCATTTTCTGCTGTTGTCATGTTCTTACAGAATTTTAATTCGTGACAATATTTCTGAATCTGAAATAAATGAAGCCCACAATATGCTAAAAAAATTTGTTCAACAATTTCCAATTGTTTATGGTAACACTGGTGTTACCCACAATGTCCACAATTTGCTTCACTTAAAAGATGTTGTTCTTAAATTTGGTAATCTTTCAAATGTAACAGCATATCCCTTTGAAAACACAATGACAAGTATAAAAAAAGCAATTAGAAAACCTCAACATTTAGAACAACAGCTTTTCAACGTTTTTTCAGAAATACCATTAGTGAAAAAACCTACATTTCAAGGAATTAAACGTGACTCGAAAGGGATGATAAAATCGTATACGTCAAAAATTGGATTTTTAGCAATCAATCCTATAGACAAATATTGCTTAATTTCTGGTAATATTCCAGTTGAAATAACAGAATTTTTGGGTGTTGCACGTTTTAAAGCTAGAGTTTTTACTAAGCCAAAAGATTTATTTTTGGAGCCTGTTAAATCACGGACTCTCGGTATTTTTGTGGTAAATTTAGACTCTTTTTTTGAAAAAACTTTTAGATTCGACCAAATTTGTAGCAAATTGGTATCATTGCCGTACGAAAATAGGCAATTACTAATTTCCTTCGCTCATTGCTCATAAAACAATGCTCGAAAAGCCTTCAAATCATTTTCAAAAATGAAATAATTAAAAAATAAATAATTAAAACATAAATAATTAAAAAATAAATAAACAAAAATTATGACAATTGTATAAAAAATGACTAACAATTAAAAAAAAAAAATCTCAAAACACATATTTTAAAAAATCACACGTTTGAATATAGAAAATCTGTTTTGTTGGAGTTAGAGTTAAAAAATACTTGTAGTTTTTCTCGATCACTTCGCTTGGTATTTTTTATTATAAGCAAATTTTGTGAAATATATGTACTTATTCTTAAAATGTTTTGAAGCCGATTTTAAAAATTATTTTTTTGTTTTAGCGTCAAACCAGAATCAAATTACGTCGCGTTGGGCGTAACGCTCAATACATTTTGCGTTCATACAATTTGTATGTGATGTACCTCAATCAAACGGACGTAAATATTTCAAATATAATGTGTTTGTTTTTTTTACGTCAAACGCGACGCAATTTGATTCTAGTTCGACCGATATAAGTTTTACTTCATAAAAAAATATTTTTAAAATCTGATTTAAAAATACAAACTTATGAATTTGAAACTTTAAGAATAATATATTTCACCAAATTTAATAATTAAAAAAAAATGAGCCCAATATATTTTCCAGTTTAAAAAACAGATTAACTTCAATTTATTAAAAAACAAATTAGTCAAATAATCTTTGTGCTTTTTATATGTGCAACTCGTTCAGTTATATGAACAATACACAATAGGGCTTTTCACAGTCACGGGCAAATTAGTCTGTTAAATGTCAAAAATGTCAAACGTCACATAATTTAACTACACGCATCAAATCTTGTGCAAGCTCTTGATTGAATTTACGTTTAAAAGTTTTTTTTTAACATATGAGAAAAATAGTAAAACATATACAGTCGAACCCGGTTATAACGAACTCCGAGGGACAAGTAAAAATAGTTCGTTATAAGCGAAGTTCGCTATAAGCGGGGTATATTTTATATCAACCTAGTTTTATTTCCAAAAAATAAGTTCCAATTTTATTTTATTTTACGTTTTTTTGTAAGTAAACTACTTACTGAGAAGAAAACATTAAAAATATAAATAAATTTTATCACAATTATAATATTAACCAAAAATGTTTATCTTTTTGTGAGTTTGGTAAATATAAATGTGGCACATTTCAAAATATTTATGGGAGTTCATTATAAAAAAGTAAATATACATCAAATTGTGTTCGTTGGACCATAATAAGTAGTTCGTTTTAACCGAGGATTCGCTATAACCGAGTTCGTTATAAAAGAAGTATTTTGTGTGAAAATTGTTGTCAAAACGTCGGGACTTTGGAAATAGTTCGTTATAACCGAGAATTCGTTATAACCGAGTTCGTTATAACCGAGTTTGACTGTATTAAGAAGTTTTTGCTTATTTATATTTTGCGTAATAATGGAAAAAAAAACTTAAAAAACGCGAATACTACCAAGTACTCGGTTAAAACTTTTTTAAGTGTAGTTAAATTATTTGACGTTTGACATTTTTGGCATTTACCAGACTAATTTTCCCGTGACTGTGAAAAGCTAATATTGTGCTCTATTCGGGGGTTCACTTTCAACAATCACCTAATTTTTTGAATCCTGTTTTTTCGTGTGATAAGAGTTTTTAATTTTTTCCTTAAAAAAAATTGAAAATCTCAAAATTCGAAGGGATAACAGATTGCAGAAAGTGAACGCCCGAATAAAGAACATTAACTTAATTATGTCATTATCGCTAGTAACATGCCTCGTGCTAAAGCAGAAAAAGATACCTCAGGTGAACTATCACAAAAGATGCTAACCAAAATTAATCATCTGCAAGAGAGCTTGGACGGGTTTGCTGAAAGAAGTAACACAAATTTTGATAATCTGAAAGAGAGCGTGGACGGGTTTGCAGAAAGGAGTAAAAAATATTTTGAAACTAACGAGCAAAAGAATACATCGTTAACTGGAGATGTTAAACAATTGAAAGGTATGTACACTGAGGGAAAAAAACATATTTAAATCAAATATGTTCATGTTTATTTTAAGTATGCTACATATTTTTGGAAAACATTTAAATTTTAATATTGTTTTTGATTGATTTTAACATAACATGTTTGTTTTAAAATTGCATACAATTTTGATTTAAAATTGATCCCTTTAAATTTAATATGCTGTCATTAAAAGTCGTTAAAAATTTTAAAAATATCTTGTTCAAATATTTGTATTAAAAATAATATTTTTCATGGTTATTTTAAAGTTGAACAATTTTGTTTTTTGACATTTAAATTTTTTTTAAATGTCAAAATATAATAAAGTTGGGCAATTTTATTTTAAGTAGAAACAATGTTAAAATATTGTTTCATTAAGAAAAGACGCACATTTTTCACTTCTCTAGTTGTGAAATTAATTTAAGTGAAATTAATTAAAATAACTATTATAAAATTAAAAATTAAAAAAAAAAATAATAAACTAAAGTGAAAAAGAAAATTATTAACAAGAAAAACAAAAATAAAACTGAAAAAGTTAAAAACAAAGTGAAAAAAATATAAAGACGGAAAAATATAAAGAAGGAAGTGCTAGAGAATGAGGAGGGGATGATCTACATAATTGGCAGAAAATGAAGACTTCTAACTTTAGTTTTTCATTTATGGAATTTAAGTATTAATCTAAATGTGTTTATTTTTTATTTTTGGCATTTAATTACATTTGTTGTAATTAGATGTAGTGCTATAATAAGGGATGAACTACATCCAAGGCTTTGGCTTTGATTTTTTTATGTATAGCGAAAACCAAAGCCAACAAGCAATATTTAAAGCCAAAGCCTTGAATGTAAGTCTACCCATAGATGATCAATTAGAGTAGTGTTAATTTTTTTTTTGGTGTGTTATTAAAAAATATTGTAAAAATAATTTGAAAATTAAAAAAAAAACCTTTAACAAAAATATGTATTGTTTTATTTTATTTTAAATATAATGGTTTATAGGTAAGTGAAAAGCTGCAAAAGAAAAGCAGTTTCCCATATTAAAATTAATATTGGTCGACTTTAAATTAAAATTTTTTGCATATTTAAATTTAGCATGGCCAATTTTAAAACAATATTGTTACATCTTAATTTTAAAATGTTGTCTACAAATCGTGGCATGTTAAAAACAAATAGAAACATATTTAAATTAAATAAAAACAAACTTTGTTCTATTTCGTCACTGTTTTATATTTAATTTAAAGTTGTTTCTGTTTGATTTTAACATTTTTTTTTCTTAGTGTATATACATTTTTGTACATTAAATAAGAATCTGTATAAAAACAGATTGAACTTACTATACAAAATAAAAATTATGTAATAAATTATATCTTAAAATATTTTTTTAATTTAAGAAATTGTCTGCAACCAAAACAAAATAATTGTGGATTTACTATCTGAGGTAAAAGCCATCGTAAATTCAAATGTTAGTCAAGGAATGGTTTCAACAAAATACTTAGACCAATTTCCTATTAGAACTAAAGAAGAAATGATAAATATGGAACGAGAAATCTCAAATGAAACACAGGGTGCAATGGTAAGTACACTAAAAAAAATATTTTGTTATTTCACAATAAAAAGTTACAATAAAAACTATGTTCTACATTTTATTTCAGATTGCCACTATAAGAAATATTGTAGGAAGAACGGATATAAAAAAAAGATAACATCAATTTTTGCCCCTGACCTGGTTCTAAGTTTTAACATGAGTGGAAGGCAAAACCGGGATAAGCTTTTGGACTATCCAAAATTGTTAAACGTGATATATAGTAAGTGTTTTTTTGCATTTTAATTTTAGAAATTGCTCCAGCCTAATACTTAATTTTTTGTATTTACAGAAGCCGTATACAAAGAACAATTGTTAACTAAGGACAAATTTATTAGGGAGTTGAAAGGCGGAATTAGACTAATAAAAAATAAATATTACAAGGATGCCCACTTTAAAAGAAACAAAAACAAAAATGCAAGCGAAGATAAAAAAACTAATAAAAAGTCAAATGATGAGAGCAAAATGAACGAAGATGAAATAGATGATGAGGTTAATGCTGTCGATGAAACCAATTCATCAACAAGCAGTCAAGACTTTACAGGATTTGTAAACGACGACGAAAGAGTATTAGATTTTTTTGAGCTTTAAGTTATGTTTGTGAAAATTTTTAACAAAGGTAAACAATTTCTTTTTGTCTTTTGTTTTTTTTTTTATAAAAAAAAAATGTATTAAAAGATATAAAATATTTCTACACCATTTGCAATTGTATTTCAGAAATTATCAATTGAATTTCAGAAGTTATCAATTGTATTTCAGAATTTGTCAATTGTATTTCCAAAATAATCAAATGTTTTTCAGAAATTATTAATTGTATTTCAGAATTTATCAATTGTATTTCAGAATTATCAATTGTATTTCAAAAATTATCAATTGTATTTTAGAAATTATCAATTGTTTTTTAGAAGTTATTAATGTATTTCAGAAATGTATTTCAATGTATTTCAGAAACTAACCTTTATCAAACGTATAGTTTCTAAATTACAATTGATAAATTCTGAAATACAATTGATTATTTCTGAAATACAATTGATAATTTCTGAAATACAATTGATATTTTCTGAAATACAAATTAGAAATTTCTGAAATACAATTGATAAGTTCTGAAGTACAACTGATTATTTATGAAATACAATTGATAACTTCTAAATAAAATACAATAGTTAGTTTCTGAAATACAATTGATAATTTCTGAAATACAATTGATAATTTCTGAAATACAATTCATAAATTCTGAAATACAATTGATAACTTCTGAATTCAGATGATTATTTCTGAAATACAATTGATAATTTCTGAAATTTAATTCATAATTTCTGAAATATAATTCATAATTTCTGAAATACAATTGATAATTTCTGAATAATCTGAATAATTCTGAATAATTTAAATTTATCAAATAAAATGATAAAAGTAAGAATTAAATTTAAATTTTAAGTAATCAAATTCAAATTAATGAATGATTAAATTAAAAAAATGCACATCTATTTGAATTCATACTTGTTTTCTTTAAGAAACTATTACAACTATATTTAAATTAAACAAAAATTAAAAACAATGAAATGAATATTTATTTTAAGTATTTTCTAAAACTTACAAAAAAAATACTAAAAACACTATTATTAAACACAATTTAAAAATAATAAATCAAATTAAAATTTTAATTTAATAATTAATGATAAATTAAAAACAACAACATATAAAGCATTTGAATTCATATATTGCTTTTAATTTTTTGATTTGAAAAAAAAAAAAAATATCTCAAAAATTAATAAATTTAATATGCATCTATTTAATATGTAAATACATTGTATTATAAATTATAGACAAACCGAAAAATAAGACTAAATGATTGCTTTAATAAATAATTTTATTAAAAAAAGTATTAAAACTTTTGTGAATTCTTAATAAAAGTTAACTTTTTAAATACAATTAAAAGAAATCAGATTACATGAAAAAAAAAAATAAAAAAAAAATCATTTGCATAAAAAATCGCTTCACCCTAATGTACAAATGTTATTTAAATTTCAAGTAGAATTTATCAATTAATGATAAAAAAAACATATTTGTATCTTTAGTATAAGTTGTATAATCTCTTAATTAAAATAATTAAAATTTTAAGTAAAATAACTCAAAAAATTTTAAAAGTACACACATCTAAAAAAATATTTTTTTGTTTGTTATAAAAAAATATATAAAAAGATTTTTTTTTGGGTGCAATACTTTATATAATATGAGAGTTTTAAAAACTTTCTTGGCAAATATTTTAGACAAAATGAAGGGCATTTCAAGTTCTGAAAAACAAATTGATAACTTAAAATTTTGAAAAAAAAACTTTCTTTTATGGACTTTCAGGATTTTAAAAAATAATGTTATCTAAAGTATAAATGTTCTTCTTCAATAATTTTGCTATTATGTTACAAAATCATGTAATTAAACATTAAATGTATAATTATATTAAGAATTTAATTTTAATTCTTTTGTAAAAAAAAAATGTTTAAGAAAAAACGAAAAATGTATGAATATCGCTGCTTGGGAATCAAACTTGAAAAATTTAGTTTCGACAATACCATAATACACTCCTCTGAAAATTTTAAAAAGCTGAACTGACATTTCAAACTAAAAAAAAAAAAACAATTTAAAATCCTTGTAGTCCTTTATGAAAAAATAATATTTTGATTTTTTTAAAAATTTTAAGAAAAGTTTGTTGTGGTAACGGTTTCGAATGCAATAAAAATTTTTAAAGTTGCCAAAAAAATTATCTTTTAAAGTATTTCGCCTAAAAAAATTTATCGCTTTGCTTTGTTCCTTAAATACTAAAAAATGCCAAATGAATTCAATTTAAAATATAATAAAACCTAATTTTATAAAATAAAATAAACAAACCTTAATTATAATTTTGTGATCTCGTTTGTGTTTACTTTTTATTTAATTAATATAAATGTATAATTTTTGTTTTATTATTTATTTTTTTATATTCTATGTTATAATAACGAAAGAAATAAAATATTAATTTTATAAATGAAAAATAAATTGTATTTTATTATATGACAATACGCATTTTTCGGGTTTGCCGTAATGTATGAAAAAAGGCATGAATAATGCATATTCTAGAAGCCATTAATGTTACGCTTTCTAGAATGGGTTATTTATGCGCATATATGAAGGCTTTGAATGACGATACATTTAATGCATAATAATAATCGACTCTGAGAAGCCATGATCTTATAACATTTTTAATGCTGATTTAAAAGCATTCATAAAAGTCATAAATGTTGCGCTTCCTAAAACGTCTTATTAATACGCATACATGAAGGCCTTTTATAACATTACTTTCGTGCTAAATAATAATCGATTATGAACCGACTCTGAGAAGACATGATTTTTTAACGTGTTCTATGCTATCTAAAAAGCTCTTACTAATTGCAATTCATTTAACGCTTTTTGGATTCCAATGCAAGAGCATTTTTTTGTGACATCTCATATAAAAATCATGGCTTATGTGGTCGCATTCTCATGTGCTTCTGAACTTTTTCTAACTTATAATCGTGCTTCTAGGAATCAACGGTTTTTGCTGGGTACTGTCAACCGAGTGAAATCAACTGGGGCTTAGTTAGGGGTATGTTAACTGGGACTTACAAGGGAAGTATCTCAACCCTTATGAACCGATTTGCTTGAAACGTAAAATTTATATAAAAGAGACAATTTTAAGGTAGGGTTGTCTCGGCTTATCAGCCATATCTCGGATTTAGGGGTTCAAAACATGGGTCAAAAAATGGCGAAAAAATCGTTTTTTGGATTTTTCAGCAATTTCTTTCGAAGAAACTATATGATGTTTACATATGAGAAGAAAGGTTTTTTTAATACCTATCCAATGGTGGCATAAACTTGTAAAAGTTTGGCTTCGTTAAAAAAAATTTCATGAAAATGTGTAAATTTTGTGGGGTATTTATATGAAGACATTGATCTACGATGTTCATATGAATACGAAATAATCTTTATTAAATACCCAGCAGAAATAAATCGAGATTTTGGCGACACAGCATCTATTTATAGCATACCGAAGTGCATCCAAAGAGCGCTCTTAAGGATGCAGTAAAAGTAAGGGGAAAAAAGTTTAATTTTTTGTTAAGATTTTTTATATAAAACACAATTTAAAATTATTTTTTGATAAAATTTCACACTTGCTTTACTTTTTAATATTTTTAACACTTTTTGAATGAAAAAGTATGAGTTTTGGACGAAGACAGATGATTTCACTGCATCATTATTGCGCATTTATCAGCGCTGCAAAGAGTGCTTCAATCATAACATATTTAAAACATTTTGAATGATGATAAATAGGCTAACCAAAAAACAGCAAATGCTTTTTTGTTATTTCAAAGAATAAACCGATTTGGATTAAACACAGTCTGATAACGAAAAAATACAAATATTAAAATACATTTGTTTTAACTTTTTTTGCATATTTTTTCATTTATTGGTCTGTTTTTTATCTCATTTTTACATTTTTTTCTCTTTCTTACAACTTTTTTCTTGTAATTTATTTAGATTATTATTTTTTTTTAAATGTTGCTAAAATTTTTACAAATACATATGTATTTCAAAAAAATGTTTGCAGATTTTAAAATATTTTTCAGTATTTTTAAAAACAATTTTTGACTACACAATTTCCACTTTAATTTCAAATAATACAAATTATATTACGAAAAACTTACAATCATATTTTAGAAACTTAAATTATATTTATAAAATTTCCAATTATATTTCAAAAATTTCCAATTATTTTTCAGAAATTTTCATTTATAACTCAAAAATTTACAATTATATTTCAAAAATTTTTCAATGAACCGGACCCGAAAATTCGGAAAGTTGGGCCAAAAATAAAATACCCGTGTCTCCCAGTTTTTCTAGATCAATTCGCGTTTTCGCGAAAAATGCAACCAAAAAAAAGTTACCACAATAGAAAAAAATTGTGCTATTCAGAAAGTGGGGTTAAAAAAAAACACCCGTGTCTCTCAGGTTTTCGCGATCAATTCGCGTATTCGCGAAAAACGCAAATTTTTTTTTTTTGCACTGTTAAAAAAAAAATTTGGTTTAAATCTAAGCACTTATGTCTTAGTTATTTCATATCAATTCGCAAATTTGTAAAAAAAAAATATTTTGTTCTTTTTAGCACACTCGCAAAATTTTAAGTAGAGTTAAAAAGAAATTTCCCATGTATCAGAGTTTTTCCAGCTAATTTGCGTACTTGCGAAAAATTTAATTATTTAAAAAAAAAAATAACACCCGTTTTCAATAGTTTCTTTTTCATTATTATTTTTTACATAAAAAAGTACAATAAGTTTTCAAATAATATTTTGTCATCATATGGCTTTTATAAAAATAAAAACAATTCAATAAATTTTTTCAAATTGCATTTTTCCTAAATTAATTTAAAAAAATTAGGTGAATATTTTATTTTTAGTCCCACTTTTCGATTTTTTGGCCCTACTTTCAGAATTTTCGGGTCCGGTCCATGTGTACAAAAGTGTGTCGGACGGTGTAATAAATCGGAATGCAAAATGAATCGGTCGGTTAAATTTTAAATTTTATTTAAATTGGTCCAAGAACCATTATTTGTCATCCATGCCTGACACAAGTTGGACGCTTGGCTAGACACAAGTTCAGGGCCGCTTTAAGGTATGGCGGGGGCCCTGGGCACACAAGATTTTGGGGCCCCGCTGGAAAGTGAAAAGTCGCATGAAAAAAAAAAAAACTTTTTTTGGTACATATTAAAATATTCTTATTACCTCCCAGCAAAAAATAATCGAGATTTTGGAAGCACTGCATACAAGAATGTTCTTCTGTAAGCGAACGAATTTTGATGTTGTTATATTTTTATGACATTCGCTTACACAGCTGCATACCGTATGCAGGTGTGTAAGGGAGAGATTTTGTTGGCTTACTAACCTGCATACCGGTTGCAGTAAAGTATGGGAGTGACTTCAAAAATACTAAAAATATTTGAAAAAAGGTATGATTTCAATTCATATTCATTGCGCCGATATAAGCGCTCGAAAGAAATGCTCTAAATTGGGACATTGCGAACAAATATCATGGCATACGTAAGCAGGTTTGTAAGCAAACAACAAAAATCACTCCCTTACAAACTTGCTTATAGGCAAGCAGTATTTTTTGGTGGGCTGTTTTAAGACAAAGAAACTTAATAACAAAAATATTTTGAGTACACGCAAAAAATAAAAAGGGCGAATTTAAACAAAATTAGGGTATAAAATACCTAAGGAAAGTGTGTACCAGACCACTACCCAAGTTAAAAGCATAAACTACTCAATTCCCTTAGGAAAACGTTTATGAACAAAAACAAGGAATATATACGCAAAAACCCTTAGGTAATATTGTCCTTTAAGGAAACGGAAAATTGAGCAAAAAAATACAAATAAATTACCCAAATTATTTAATTCAAATAACCATTTATAAATGATTATTTTTGACAAGAAAAGTGCTTATTAATACCTATGATTTTTGGGATTTCCATAAAAATAAAGACGCTTTGTATATTTAATTAGTTTTTTTTATTTAAATTATAAAATACTATTTATTATAATATAATATTTAACACATTATTAATATCATTTTTTATAATATAAAAACTCACTATATGTTGATCCATACCAAAACGGCTTCCATCCGTGCCAAAGAAAACACTACACGCAAAAAAAAAATCTGTGTAAGATTGAGCAATCCTACTTGGTAAAACTTTTTTCATACCAAAAAAAAATTTTTTCCAAATTTTTGCTAATATTATGCTTGTCGATGTTAAAGTAACATAATTCATTTTTTATGTAAAATAACCAAGTAGCTTGCACAATAACGCAAATTACCTGCACAAAAATTTATCGAAAGAAAACAACAAAAAAACAAATACAGACCGCCATTTTCATTTTTTTTTTGTGTGCGTTGTTTGTTTATTTTTTGTGTTATAAAAACGTAAAAAGGAAATTGATAAATAAAATAAAAATAAATTAATAAATAAAAATAAATAATTAGTTTTCTAAAAGATAAATAAATGTAAGATAAAAGAATGTTAAAGTTAATTTTGCTTTCATCACTTAAAACACCATTCATTAAGAAAAACCAATGGAGTCCCAGACGTATGTTTCGATGAATAACAAATGGAATGATAAAGTGAGTATACCCGCATTCCGAAGACACCAATAAGGTTTAATAGATTTTTAGTTAAAAATTAGTGTTTGGTAATAATTTTCTATTTTTACAGGGTACTGCTAAATAAATTTTTGAAGCTATGGCGAATCATTCACTACAATAAAGAGCGTGGACACCAATCCTGCCTTTAGGTATAAGATTAAAACCTAAAAACCCAAAGCCAAGGGAGTCCATACCTGTTTTGAGTTACAAATGGAATGACAAAGTAAGTGTTCCTCCTTACCAAGAGACCAATGGGGTTTACCAATTTTTTAAATTAAAAATTTATGTTTTGTAATAATTTTCTATTTTTACAGGATGCTTTTAAATAAATTCGTGAAGCTATAGCGGATCCTTTACTTCAAGAAGAAGCGTAGGCAGCAGTCACTCGAGAAAATTGTACAAAAAGGGTCAGTTGGTCGGTGGTAAATTAAATCCTACACAACATTTATTACATTAATATGGATTTATTCTGTGAACATTTTAAATTCAACAAATATACAAATTTTTACAAAAATTTATTGAAAATTTATTTTAGCATAAATGTGGTAATTTTTAGCATTATTTTTAGTCACCTTTTCTAATAATTTTGGAATATTTCACCATATCTCTTTTGGTATATTTTACCAAGTTTTTACTTAAATAGCATTAGCATTTTCTTCAAAATTTTTTACATAAGTGTTTTGGCTAAATTACGAAAACTACTTCGTCGGTTGTAGTTTTAGCATATTTTTGGTAAAATTATGCCAGATTTTTGCTCACTCCGACACAAGTTTTTTTTTGCGTGTAGCTGCAAGGGCGTCCAATGATTTATTTTAGTTACATAGATAACAAATTGACCGGCATTATTTTCATGATTATGTTTATGATTTTTTAATTATTTTTATTTCTATATATTTTATATTGTTTTCACTGGAATAACTTATTTTGTTTAGTTGCTCCTTCGCTGTTCGTTTTTGCATGTCTGTTTGTGTTTGTATATCTACCATTTTATAATTAATGGCGTCGTCACATTTTTTGAGACTTTTCACATTGTTTTTGTGAAAAATTCCTAAGTTTATTGGTAATATAGTGCTGCTTTACAATAGACAAATAATGAAATGTATATTGCATAAAATGTAAAAGACCATGTGTTATTCTAAAAAGCCATGGATTTTTTACCTAAGGTTTCCATTATGTAATTTACGCTTTATCTAGATAAATTTTAACAAGCCGCGTGTGTATTCATTAAACTCCATATAAAAAAAAAGTTACCAAGTTCGATTGGATATTTTAACACACGTCTTTTTTTTGTGTGTAGGGATAAACTAGCTGGAGGTCATTTTCTTTACTTATTAAAACCATGATATTTGTGTAGAACAATTTGGTTTTATTGAGATCTTAAAATCTGAAACGTTTTCAATACGAAAAAATGCCTCGGAATCTGAAACTTTTTCTATATAAAAAATGTTTCACAATAATTTGCAATTTTTTCTATACGAAAAATGTTTTAGAATCTGCGACAATTTCTTTTCGCAAAATTTTTTAGAATCTGAGAATATTTTTGTACAAAAAATGTCTCAGTATTTGAGATGTTTTTATACGAAAAACGACTAAGACTTCTTCAATGCGAAAAATGTTTTAGAATCTGAGACTTTTTCTATACGAAAAATACCTCAGAATCTAAAACTTTATCTATACGAAAAATGAGATTATTGCTATACGAAAAATGTCTCAGAATCTGAGACTTTGCATACGATAAGTGGCTCAAAATCTAAGTCTTTTTATTTTGTAAAAACTTCTACAAACTTTAGACTTTTAAAATCTCAGAATCTGAAACTTTTTCTGTACGAAAAATATTTCTCAAACTGAAACTTTTAATGTAGGAAAATTTTCTTTGAATTTGAGACTTTGATATACGACAGATTTCTTCTATAGAAAAAGTTTCAGATGTATTCGAAAAATCTGTTAGATGCTGAAAAATTTTTTTTAAGAAAATGTGAAATTTTCTTTAAAAACTAATTTAAAAAAAATTGCTCCATTTTCGTATTAGCGAATTTGGCACTTCGGGGCCCCTTAGGTCAGGGGCCCAGGACACGTGCCCAGTGTGCCCTAATGGTTAAAACGGAACTGCACAAGTAAGATTTTGTTGAGGAAGTACGTTGAATTATATTTTTACTTGCTTATTTTATAAAGATCTTTTTGAGATCAAACCTTAAATAATATTAAACGTATTGTAAATATTACGTGCAAAAAGTGTTGTGAATTATTGATAGTTTTAAGGTCAAAGGATTGTCCTGAGTTTTCTCATGTCTTTATAAAAAGGATATTTATTCGCTAATAATATCCTAAGGATAGGTTAAGGAAAATCCTTGCTTCAATTATACTAAAACAGGGTATTTTCAACATTATCAGAACAGAATTTCATGAAGTACGAAGGATTTTTTAAACTTTTTTTTTAATTTTTAAGGAAATTTTTAATTTATAAATTACATCCTTGCTTCAATTTTTTCATTTGATTAAGATTTGAAGTATATTCTAAGTGTTGCGGATGCAAAAAATCATGAAGGAATTTGAATTTTACACTTTTTCTTGACTTTTTTAAAAAAGGACATTTTTGAGGAGGGCGTATCCTTGTTCCGATTTGCACAAATTTTGGTAAATACATTGGGCATATTATAACAGTAGAATTTTCAAAATTTCATGAAATAACTTCAATGTTTACCCTTTTTCTGAACGTTATTTTAAAAAGGACATTTTTGAGATAGGCGTATCCTTGCTCCGAATTGGACAAAATTTAGTAGAATAATTAATGGCATTATAGGTAATAACTACAATAAATAACATGAAGATTGAAGTTTTAGTTTTCATTTTATGCCATATTTTAATTTCAGGATATATGTGAAGGATACGAATCCTTGGGCGGATATTTACCAAATTCAAAATTTTTCTTGATCTTATCGATCTTAACAAGTGTTCCAAAATTTAACGCTCTAACTTAACTCCTTCTATTTTTGGCCACTCTTTACATGAAGACGCAACACTGTGCGTCGTCCTTCTGTCCGCCTCACAGTGGAGAAAAACATATGTCCAATTTTTAACCGTGTTTAGTTTTTATTTTTTAGCCATCGATCGGGCATGGTGGATTTTCAAAGAATGATTTATTTTTATTTTTTTATTTTTTTTAATATTAAGGACATTTTTTAGTATTTTTTCTTTAAAAAATTTGATAGGCAAGGGTATTTGAACTAGAGATGGGCACATGAGCAGATAAGAGCGTGATTCACGCGTGAGTGTGACTGAATTCAATTTTACTCACGTGATTGTGAGTGGGGGAAAAATTGCGTGAGTGAGTGTGCGTGAGCAAGATTTTTGCGTGAGTCGATTTTTTGGCGTGAGTTTGCGTGATTTATTTTCTCTTCATATTTCCCTTTGTACCAGAAAAACCAACAAAAAATCTTTAAAATTTGGCTAAACTTAAGATTTCTTCCTAAAAATAAGGGTTCCGCGACTTTGAGTCAACGCGAGTGCACGTGAGTGTGAGTTGTATTAAATTTACTCGCGTGATAGTGAGTGAGTGTGCATGATTCAAAAATTCCTCTCGTGAGCGTGTGTGAGTCAAAAATCACTCACGCGCCCATCCTTAATTTGAACCTCTTATTAACCCATTTCGATCCTCTGTTCGATTTTTCGAACAGTAGAGAACACCTTTTTCAAAAAATATTTAAATATGAAAGAGGTGGAATTTCGGGTAAATATGGTTACGAATGTTAAGTCTCATCTTTCTGCAATAAAAAAAATATCCCTGCTTGACCACCGCAATTTACTTGTCCATGAAATGCAATGCAAATCAGGACAGAAATTGTTTCAAGCAAAAACAAACATTTAGCATTTTTTGATTTTCGGCTTTTAATTTTTTTGACTAATTTTAATTTTTTTTATTAGATTTAATTTATTATCAAATTCCACTAATTTTATTAATTTTGAAACTATTTATTTTGAAAATAATGAAAAAATTCATAAAATAGCAAATAAATCCAAGTATTAAAATTGCATAAAAAGTTGAAATGCAGGTTTTTCTGGGAAACGGCACATTGAAAATTTTTTTTGACAAGATTTTTGAAATCAGCTAATTACCCTAAAAAAAAGTACCTTTTTCCAAAAAAGAAAAATAAAATTGAATCTTGGTCCAAAATGGGTTAATGATGTAAATAGCATTTGTTATATTATTAATTTTGTTTTTATATCCAAATTAAAATTTAATCAGCCTCCTAGGCAGGTTAAGTTCGGAATTGGGCAAAATCGGTCTAGGGGGAAAAAAAGTTCCCCCTTGAAGAACTGAACCAACCTCAGAAAAATACACTTTTTTACATGTTTTTTTGTCAAATAAATGAAACATTTGGTATATTTATCGCAATGGGAAGGTGCTCTCAACGTCCCTCACTGACCCCATCACCCCCAACCCCTCAAAAAAAAAAAAACACCCCTGACAATTTTTTTTTTTACATTTTGGAGGGTATAAAAGATTCGGCACAGCCAAGTTTAACACTCTCACTTGTTTTAAAATAATAATGATAAAATTAAAGTAAACGTCAACTTAATCAAAAGTGGTTTACACCAATATATATTTTAAGGCGTTTTAAATTTATCTCTTTTGAGATAAAAATTTAAAAAAAAGGAAATTTTATAAAACCAAGATTCAATTTTATATTTTCTTTTTTGGAAAAAGGTACTTTTTTAGTGAAATCAGCAACCGGCATATCACAAAATCTTGTCAAAAAAATGTTTAATGTTCCGTTATTCCAGAAAAGCATGTATGTCAACTTTATTAGGGTTGAAACAATTTCTGTGCTGATGCACATTGCATTTAATGCACATATAAATTGCGGTGGTCAAGGGGAGATATTTTTTAATTGCAGAAAGATGAGACTAGATA